>PVIR01044253.1:0-11310 GCA_004026965.1 Petromus typicus
AAAAAAAAAAAAAAAGTAACTTAGGAAAATAGAAGTTGAAGAAAACAGAAATGATTGTAACTTAATACCTATGTAGTTCTGTAAACAATGTTCAATGGTAAGGAAGAGGAAACTCAAAATGAATAACAGGAAAAAGTACAAGCTGGTTTTCACTTTGCAAGAATAGCTTTTCTTGAGCTTCTACTGTTTGGCCTATCACTTGAAACTTTTCAAATCATTGATTTAAATAAATAACAAAAAATACAATAAAACACGAAGATAGATTCTTATTCTCTGTCTCTCATCCCGGTCCAAGCCCAGGAAAGGCCAGATTTGTTAAGACCAAGACTGATGGAGTCTCCCTGGCGGGCTTCCGGAAGACAGCAGGCCCACCAGCTCTTCCTTGGTCTGCACCCTGGGCCAGTAGCCTGCAGGTGAGGGAGACGAGGGGAGAGTGTGCATCTCTTCCTGGTCTGTTGTGCGGGGTCCTCTGTTTGCTGGGGTTTGTCCTCCTTCACAATCTGATTCATCAGATTCACGCAGCATGTGTTCTTTTCTCCTCAGCTCTGCCTTTGTTTTGAACTCTGAGCTAAACTCTGAACAAGTACCACTTACAAAAATTGTACAGCGAGTTTGGATGGAGTGTTGGATTTGAGCGGAGTATTAACTCATATATAGGATATATCTGTAATAACCAGTATGATCATCTGAAGAAGGAAGAAAAGAATGAGCTCCTCACAGAGAAATAATTGAATAGAATATGAAAATCATTTGATACAGCACCTAGCACACTTAAGTCTCAGGAAATGTAGCTAGTGTGGAGCAGCCATTTATCACGGAACAGGCTGAACTGGGCGCCAAACTGCATGTTTGAGTGTGTTGGCTCTATCACAGTGAGTGACACGGGCAGACTGCATCAACTCTGCCTCGGTTTCCTTATCCCTAAAATGGGGATCACAGTGGGAGCACTGGCTTGTTATAAAACTCGAGGGATGCATTACTTAATTAGTTCTCGGAACCTGACACGTGGTGAGTTTTCAATAACATCGGAGCAATTATAATCTTGGGGGTGTGAATTGGCACATGGTTTCATCTATCTAATAAAGTTTGGGGAAGTTTATGGAATCCATCTAAAGATACCTGGCAGAGCTTCTATTCATATCAAGTACCTGCAGTTTGATGTTACTCCAGAGGTTATTCTTGTGTTAATGATTGGTGTTTCACTGTGCTGAGCAGGCACTGGGAGTGTGGCTCAGGGGTAGCGCTTGTGCTTAGTGATGCATGTGGAGCCCAGTTCAGTCCACAGCACTACTGGGAGGAGAAAGGTAGGTTAGACTCTGTGGACTGGATCTATACTGGGTTTACAACTGACTTCTACATTTCTTCTGTTATTTAATATTGACAATTAGATGCTATTATGAGTTGGCAAAAACAATTTCACCTATGGCTGATTAAAAAATAAAAGCTGAAAAGGATTATAATAACACAATTAAAGAAAAGAACAAAATTTATTTACCTTTTTGGAAATGTCTTTATTTTCCAACTCTGTAACACAATTTTCACTATTTTATTACATGCATTAAAGATATTTATTTCCTTCAAAGTCATTTGAGTCAGTCTCCCAGTATTCAGCTAAATTAAATGCTGGTATTTTGGAACAGTATCTGTTGACATAAATATATTTGGCATCACTGGGGAATTTAAAACTACAGACGGTGTCATGATCCCTCAAGCTTCCAATAACAGTATTTCTACTGAGGAGAACCGCTGGTAAGAAGTTTTATGCTGTCATTTCTCTGCATGTAACTTTCTGGTTAGCACTGGCAGGTATAAAGATTAAACGACAGTTCTGCACATACTCTTAACGTGCCCTGGGATTGCTCAAGAAAATAAGCCTGAGAACCTGGTAAGTTTTGCAGCAGGACCTGTGCAGTGTTTTCCTCACCTTCTTTCTGACTTGGGGATGATTCTGTGGGGGTAAAATCATTTCTTTGCTCTCCTTGTCCAAGGGTCACATGTGATTTACACAACTCAGGAAGCAAGGGATGCATGCTTCAGATTTTGTTTTGTTTTTTCCTCTAGATTCTTCCAAACTAGAAAATTCCCTCATGGTCAAATTCAACTAAGGATTGAAGAATTCAGAAAACTGGTATGGGAAGAACATGGGTAGCCCGGGGGCTTCCGCAACAACATTTTCTTTTGAAAGAAGTAACACGAGGAGGCCCTTAGTGCTGAAGAACCAGACTTTGTCACCTGGCCTGGGTTTCAATTTTCATGGTCTTTCAGAGATCAAGAGAGCACCAGCCACTTTCATATTAAACAGAATCAAAAAGAAGAGGAGAAAATTATCTGAAAACAGGGTGACAAAAATTGTGGTCCCTGACAAGTAAACAATTTCAACACATATTCAGCTCTTCATGTCAGCATTAAGAGCTGTTGGGTGGTATTAAAAATATTGGCTCATAGTTCTTATTAGATGAAGCACAGGGCTAAAGCTGACTGCAGCTATCTTGGTTTTTTGAAACTGCCAAGGCTCCTCTGTATCTAGAGAGATGACCAGAGGCACTGAAGTCCTTGTGACATGAATCTCCATGCCGGTGGCCCTTCTGGGGTCGTGCACCCATGAGCAGAGGGTTAGCACATGGCAGTTGGTGCCAATGAGCTAGAAAGGCCTGAGAACTGGGAGCTTGGTGTCAGACATGGGGAGACGCAGCAGACATATGGCAGGGGAAGGGAGAGCAGCCAGATGGCCTTAAAATGGTGAAAGAGAGGTTCCCCGAGTCACTCCATAAAAAAGACTTACAGAGGGATCTAAGGCTGGTTCAGAACTGTAGCTTATCCAGTTCATGAAGGTAGCCAAGTGGGATAGTGTGGGTTTAAGAGCTTAGGACTTGGGCCACGTGCTAGAAGAGCTCCTTGCTTTCTGCCCAAACCTTTAAGATTCACTACTCAATATTTAATTGATTCACAGGGAAGTTATAAGCTGTTGATTATTTTTGTCTGGGCTCCATCCAAGAAGCTATAAAATAGTCAGGACCAGTGTCTTTCCCACTGTTCCGCTGGACACCCTCCTTCCCTCTAGAACACACTCTCCAGGCCTGTAGGAACTGAAGGCTTAGTGGAACCTGCTGGCTCTTCCGTTCTGTCTCCATCCACGCTGCAGGTATTTAGCTTTCCTTAAGGCCAGGAGTTCTGCAGTGAGTCTGCTCCCCAGATGCCCACAGGCAGGGCTGTACCCTCACTAACTCAGGGCTTTCTGTGTACCTCTCATTAACCTGCTCTGACCTCCACCCAGGATCCCCCAAGGACGGTGTCCTAAGTAATAGTGTTTCTGTTCTCATAGCTCTGATCATGGAAGGCCGGAGTGAGGGAGCCTGCTGCTCTGGCTCTTCCAAGAGGTCAGTCTCTTCTGCGTCTTCATGCAGTGTCTACTGTGTGCATCTGCTCCCACATGTCCTTCTATAAGGACACTGCTCGGTAATCACTTTTTTTTAAAACCACCATAAAGACTATTTCAAATATAGTCACACTCTGAGTTCCTGGGACTCAGACTTCAACATGGAAATTTTGATACACACAACACAGGCCCTAGCGCCCTCCTACTAGAGAATGATCCTCTTATTAACTGACCGGCACTTATTCATTTATTATTTATTCATTATTCTTGATGGTCTCTCTTTGCTTAAATATCAACCCCAGAGCCAAATTCTTTATTATGTTAAGTCACATAGCTCCAGTGTCTAGCTCACTGCCTGCAGAATAGCAGGCCCTTAATGAATATTCATGAGTGTTAAATGCATATTGTGAAGTCATTACCAATTGCTTGGAAAAAGGCAATCACAGGGAATCTGTTCAAGGTCTATTGTTAAGTGAAGAAAACAAATTACGAAAGCCATACAGGTAACATAGCTTTATTCTTGAAACACACACATATAATTTATTTTTATAAAAGTAAAGCTTCGAGAAATATGCAGCAAGTTACTAATAGCAAGTGTGCTGAGGGCAAGACTTTGATTAGTTCTTCTCTTGTTTATCATAATCTCTCTACATATGATCTCTCTATCATTCTCTCTCTAGAATATGTTATTTCTGTAAGAGGAAAGAAATTCATTAAAAGTTAGTAGACATTTTGTCATCACTTTTAACTGTTAAGAAAAAAATCATTATTTTTCTTTTTCAGTGGGAAATACAGAGTGGCTAAAAGAAATGTCCTGTGAAATATGCCCAGCCTAGAATCAAGTCCTCACTTGCCACTTTATAGGTTGGCAGTGCCCTGCGTATCTGTCACTCATAGCACATCCTGAATTTTCCACTAGGATGTCAAGTAATAATAACTGCACCTTCAGCACATGGGGGCTGCTTCTGGTCTCCAGCCCAGATTAAATTTGATTATTTTGATCTCAGTGCCTGGGAAATGAAGGACACCGAGAGTCAGAGACTAGTTCCTTGGTCTTGTAGTCCCTTTTACTCCTTTTCATGGGCAGATCAAGCAACTCCCATCAGCAAAGGGAGGATTGGTAGTATTGATAGTATAGGTACCAAATTTAACTTTTTATTATTTTTTTTTTTAGGTTTTTTGAGACAGGGTCTCGCTTTGTAGTTCAGGCTGGCCCTGAGCTCAGCCTCAAACTCACATCACAGCAATCCTCCTGCCTCTGCCTCCCGAGTGCTGGGATGACAGGCATGAGCCACCACGCCCGGCACTGTGGTATGTGGTACTGGTTGCTGCTGGGCGTGAGTCTCCACGCCCAGTATTGTTATGTGGTTACCGGGGAATCGAACCCGGGCCCTTGCGCTTGCAAGACAGGCGCTGGAACCACTGAGCTAACTCCCCGGCCCTAGGTACCAAATTTAAGACGCACTGCAAAAATTCAGCAATCCAGATAAATAGTTGTGCAATATTTTTTAAAGATATAAGTTTTGTAAAAACTCATAATGAGCAAAGCGTCAATAATTTCAATAAAGGCAAGAGAGTATTACTGCTTTTTACTTTGTCTCAGGCTTCATGATGACTCAGAAAAGCACTGCTTCTAGCCCATAACTGTCAATTATTCTAATCATGATTAATTACTTTTTATCTATAATTAATTATACAAATGACCCCGCCCCTCAGAACAAACAATGTTCACTCCAGGACTGTTTAGCCTTCAGTGAGGAGCCTCTCAGGTACCAGTAGGAGATTGCATATTCTTCCGACACCTTGTTTATTCATTTATCCCATACAGGATACTTAACCATACCTCTCTTACCTCACGGAGGACTCTGAGGGGCAGGATTTACCCTGTTCTTTCATAGAAACAGACAATGCCAATGAAGCATGATTTCTACGCAAAGGAGCACTGAGCAGACTTTGCAGATGTTTCAAGGTCCTCCTCTGGTACTTCCTCAAAAAAGTGCATAACCTTGGCCTGCCTGGTTTGGTGAACAGGCAATAGCCAGAACCCCACCTGCTCCCCAGGAAGAACAGTGACTTTCCTGGGGTGAGATCCAGCAGGTCTTTGATTCTAGTCAAAGGTTTCTCTAAGGGACTTGCATATCATCATATCATGGGATTTTGTGGACATTAGTTTAGCCACATGTGAAGTATTTCACAGTACAAGAGGTCATCATTAGTTAAAAGCCTTAACAAAAGTCACATTTAAATGTCATTGTCCACTGGGGTGGTATGTGGACCAGGTTTGGGTGGTCCGGATTGAGAAGGTGAAGCACAGAGTCACCATGCAGACTCGGGGAGGTTTCGGAAAACACTTCTGTTTTTACTGAGGATTATACACACATATAGAGTGTGGAAAGCAGGAGTGACTGTGAGTGTATAAGGGCAATGGAGCTGTAGGTGATTGATGGGGTGTATATTTTTTGCCTTTTATGGTTAGCTCTTGGGTGATCACTATGAGGAGGAGTGGGAGGCCCCCAAGCAGCTACAGGCCAGTTTCTACGTATGAGAATGAGCATGCTCAAACTCCTTTGGGTGTCTCTTAGCTTGCTAGGAGATGTACATATGGTGTACTTGACCCAGCCAGACTTGAACTTCTTCATTTGAAGTCTTGTTTTTTGTAATAGTTTCATTTAACACAAGACATCTTTTGCTGAGACCATAAATTTTAATTTTTTTTGTAAAGGCAATCACTTCAAAATTAATATTCTTAGATGCATTTTAGAATATTACCCCTATTTTTAATTTGATTGATGTATGAAACACCAAAGAATGGACTTAGACCTATGGAATGCACCTATTTCTGAAAGCACCTGTAGAAATCTATGTTCTAGGGCCGAAGATTTATCTCAGTGGTTCTGGCACCTGCTTTGCAAGAACAAGGGCTGGGCCTCAATCCTGGGTAACCACATACAACAATGCTGAGCATGGAGACTCACGCCCACCAGCAATCAGAACCACATACCACGGTGCCTGCTGTGGTGGCTCACGCCTATAATCCCAGCATTTGGGAGGCAGGAGCAGGAGGATGACTGTGAGTTCAAGGCTGAACTCAGGGCCAGCCTGAACTACAAAAGTCAGACTTTGTTTCTCTGTAGCTACTGAGAAGCCCGAGGCTAATGGTAGAAGGGGTTATTTGGTACATAAGCTATAGATTTGGTTACAGTCATCCAGTGTAGAGCAGTAACCCAGAAGAACTTCACAATAGTGAAGAAGTAAGCTTCCCCCACCTCTAAATGAGGATGTAGCTCAGCACCCCACCCCAGTGCTTTTGGTTCATGTGTTGGCTGGAAACGTGGACCACACTGGGATTATGTAGCCATGTTCTGTGGGAAGTCTGGCTAGTTGAAGATCACTACTGTGTGAGAGATGTCCAACCAGCCCCAGTGGTCCTGGACTTCACAAGCCAGGGATGGGAAACCATCAGGGGCATTCCAGGCTCAGAGATATAATGTGCATGAACTGGGGAATCTAGTACCACCACAACTGGCACACCACTCAGGTAGCCATCCCGGCCGTATCAGGCTACTAGCTGAGGCGCCATCATCCTGGCACAGGTGTGAACAATCTCCACTGTGTGCCGCCTACTTTCCTAATCCCAAATGATGAACATGTGGTGTGTCAGGAGAGGCAGACAGATACTGTATTTATTGGGGATTTTTTTTTTTTTTTGAGATAGGGTCTCACTTTGTAGTTCAGACTGGCCCTAAGCTCACTATGTAGCCGAGGCAAGCCTCCAACTCACAGCAAACCTCCTACTTCTGCCTTCTGAGTGTTGGGATTACAGGCATAAGCCACCACACCTGGTGCTGTGGTATGTTGTTACTGGGAATCGAACTTGGGACCTTGTGCTTGCCAAGCAAATGCCCCTGGAACCACTGAGCTCATTCTCCAGCCCTATGTTGGCAATTTTTAAAAAAAGAGCATTGTTTTGTCATTGTTTTTGAAGGAGCATCTAACAGGAGTGCCAAATAAGAAAACAACTACCATACAATGTGATGCAGTGTTGTAAGGGTTTACCGAAGAAACTGGTTATTTCCGAGATGTTGAGACTCTCACAGGCTTGCAAAGGTCATATAAATGTCAGGAAATTAGTAAGAGTTTCCCAGATAGCTAAACTGCAGGAGTCACATTTTCCAATTTTCAACTTTAGAACTAAATCTCTGTTTGCAAATAATAGGACAGAGCTGGTTTTGGACACTTAAGACTTTTGTCATTGCTGCGGTCTCAGAATCTTTCTTGGCTCCCACTGGGCAAAGCACTGAGTGCTTCATCATTATTCTTCTTTCTGGGTGTATTGTATTTCATCTGTCTGGCCAGTGCACCTAGGAAGGAAATGCCCAGTGAGGGTGCAGGAGTATTCATTAGGGCC
Organism: Petromus typicus; assembly: GCA_004026965.1. Classification (NCBI taxonomy): domain Eukaryota; kingdom Metazoa; phylum Chordata; class Mammalia; order Rodentia; family Petromuridae; genus Petromus; species Petromus typicus. The sequence continues at coordinate 7,785 of PVIR01044253.1, forward strand.
TTGTGAAGGGCGCCTTACTGAAGCCAGGCCACTGAGCAGGAGTCCAGGCCCTCGTCCAATCAGATGCAGCCTGAGGTTGGTGGGTGTTGTTTTAATTTGCTTACTGTGCTTCCTATGCCTGTGTTGGTTAGGATGAGATTTGTGTGGCCTCTGCCTTCACCCAGCTTGCTGTCATAATCCCTAAGGACAGAGACATTCTAGAGGCACTTCGGGGGGATACTGCTTTGCCAGTAACGCAAACGTGAGAAACATATCATATCCTGAAACCTGTGAACTGTGTTTCTAGGATACAAACCTGGCTAAAAAGATCTCTTCAAACTTTTCCTTGCTGTCAAGTCGGATGAAACTCCTCCTCCTCACCCTTTCTTCTTCCTCCTCCTCTTCTAGCCCTGTCTTTCTAGTGTCAGCTTGATTTGAAGCGGCTGCTGTCAAAAAGACTTCTAGTAGAAACCAGAGCAACATCTTACATTCTTGCCATAAAATGCTTGTAATTCATGGAAGAGGACCTTGGCCAGCTAAGTCGGGGATTCCTTTTAAGAGAGAAGTTAACACATCTTACAAGTACCAAGATAGCACCCTAACAAAACAAATGGGGTTAAAAAAAAAAAAGCCCTATCCTTTTACCACAGTGAGAGGTCTGAGAGAACACACAGGAGTAAATAGGAATAATATGATTTAAACTGAGCAAAAATTTTATATGAAATTTGTAAACGCCTGAGGGGTGGAGCATTGGTGGGATTAGGGGAAAAACAATGGACACATTTGTTTCTTCATACTCAGTCTTCTTCCAGCACGGATTGTGTGGTGAGCTGACTTCCTGGGAAAGTGGAAGGTATGAAGCGTTCGGCTACAGTGTGCCGTCAGGATCCTTACAGTGGCAGAAGAGCTGGGACCTGCTTTAGAAAACCTGGAACCTGCACACATTCCTTCCCTCACTTGAAGGTGATCAGAAAGTTTAGATGTTCTACAGCCCCTGGACGCATGGAAGCAGAAGCAAACAAACCTTCGAAGATAAAGTGCCCTGGAAAGCATGAAGAAGTTCTTAATCTCACATAAAACTGAAGGTTCTTCCTAGTGTTTATCTCAGAAATGCCAGGATTGGAGCATTGGTGGTTCAGTGGTAGAATTCTCATAATGCCAGGATGTTTGAAACTCTGTTCTATCCCCAAATATCCATTCATCATGGTAGACACTGAGGACTAGATCTGACCTATCCCATGAGCTAATATTATCTGCCCCAATGGGGTGGCGACCTGACACACTTTTGTTTTTCAAAGCATCACTTCAGATAAATTAGCATTCTCATTTTGCTGACTCTCTTGGCAAAAACAAACCCATATACTGTATGAAGATGGGATAATAGTTAAGAAGTAGAAAAATAACAGGTAGAAAAGGTGTTGGACAGTTTCCTAAGACATAAATAATGGAAGCACTGAGTACCTAGTTCACCCAAAAACTCAAGACTACAACATTCTGAACTTGAGAATGGCTGAAGTTATTTCATGTCCTATCAGGTTATGAAATTATGAAATTTATGTTCATAGTCTAGATTGAAAGCGTAATGGTGACCACAGACTCTATCCAGAAATAAACTCAAAATACTATATGACTTACCCACAAAATCCCATTCTATAAGGGCTAGTTATATCTATAAGAGCTTCCTTAAAGATGGAAACCAAAGTCAGGAAAAACATTATATATAATCTTGGTCTGACTGCCATAAAATCTTTTTGCTTCTAACCTGTATAGATTCTATAGTGAAGCCTCTCCTTGCTTTTTCTATCCTTTTAGTTTAAGACAGTATTATCAAATTTTCTATATCTGTTCTTCATATGTACTTTCTAATGGCTTTGAAATTTTATCATGATCTGCTTTGCTTTAAACTGAAACTCCCTTAATCTTTCCTTATAGGTGACAGGCTAGAGAGATAGTTGCTTTCCAATGTCTACTTGTTCTTTCTGAGTTTATCATCTAAAATTTATGCTCTCTCCCTTGCAGCTATACATGACAATCTCTCTAAGCTTTAAGCCAATCATGAATAAGCATCATGTTCTATGAATGTGCTGAAAAATCTCCCTTCTTCCCTTCCTCTACGGTGTTTGGAACAAAGACACAACACCTGGGAGAGAGGAAGTGATGGTCAATATCATTTAGGAATCCTCTGGTAGAAGATAAGTTTCATGAGGGCAAGAAATTTATCTCCATCAAAAGAACAACCTCAACACTTAAACAGTGCATTACATGTGCTAAGGACTCAGCGCATACATCACTGAATGAGCAGATGAATTACTGAGTTTATCCAAACCCATATAAACAGCTTCAGATTGCGATACAGCATCAAATTCTTTTTTTTTTTTTTTTTAAGGTTTTTTGAGACAGGGTCTCGCTTTGTGGTTCAGGCTGGCCCTGAGCTCAGCCTCAAACTCACCTCACAGCAATCCTCCTGCCTCTGCCTCCTGAGTGCTGGGATTACAGGCGTGAGCCACCACGCCCGGCACTGTGGTATGTAGTACTGATTGCTGCTGGGTATGAGTCTTCACGCCCAGTATTGTTATGTGGATACCAGGATCAAACCCGGGCCCTTGCGCTTGCAAGACAGGCACTGGAACCACTGAGCTAGATCCCCGGCCCCAGCATCAAATTCTTACTTAATTCAAATTACATTATTCCTATATACTTCCCTTTGCTCCCTCAGGATTGTTGCTGTTACAGAAGGATGAGAATTTTTTTCTTTCTTAATGCTTTCCAGTGAAAATAAATGCTTTCTTCCAGGTGTGGTGGTACAAGCCTGTAATTGCAGCACTCAGGAGGCTGGGGCATGGGGACGGCTATGAGTACAAGGGCAGCTGGGCTACATAGTGAGTTCAGGGCCAGCCTGAACTGCAAAATGAGATACTATCTCAAAAAACAAAAAAAAAAAAAAAAGGAAAAAAAAATAGAGAAAAAAAATTCTTTGTCCGAAAATAAAATGTTTTTAAAGCAATGCTTTTTGCTTCACAAGTTTTAAATTGTTAAGCCTACAAGGTCATGTGTTTGTATATGTGTGTTAAATGTGGGCACTATTTTGGAACATGATCTTTATCCTCTCAAAGAATCATCCCAAATGCTACCTAACGACATTGCAAACACTTCAGATGACATTATTACTATTATTACAGAATCCTAGATCCTGAGGATTTACTGAAATGTTGGTTCCTGAAACTGAACTTCACAGAACACTGTTTTACTCAACTATAATTTGCCATACTTTAAAAATTATTTTTTGTCCCCCAAAATTGCTTGAATCTTTTACACAGAACTAAAGGTTAATCACCTCCACTTTTCTGCTTTTTTTTTTTTTTTTAGGTTTTTGGAGACAGGGTCTCGCTTTGTGGTTCAGGCTGGCCCTGAGCTCAGCCTCTAACTCACATCACAATCCTCCTGCCTCTGCCTCCCGAGTGCTGGGATTACAGGCGTGAGCCACCACGCCCGGCACTGTGGTATGTGGTACTGGTTGCTGCTGGGTGTGGGTCTCCACACCCAGTAT
>PVIR01044254.1:0-11317 GCA_004026965.1 Petromus typicus
GCTACATCTTGGAAACAACCCAAATGTCCATCAACTGGAGACTGGATAAAAAAGCTATGGTTCTTCTACAGAATGGAGTATTACTCTGCCATAAAAAATGATAAGTTTGAATCATTTCTACTTAAATGGACATACCTTGAGGATATCCTCATAAGTGAAATAAATAGGGCACAGATAGGTACATATCACATCTTTTCTCTGGTATGAGAAAATAAAGATGTAAATGAGTCCTAGAATTGTATATTGTATATATATTGTGAAATAGAAAATGCTCAATGTGAAATAGGATGAAGGGGGGAAAATGATGAGATTGTAACAAAAAAGAAAGGAAACAAATTTTATATATATAAGGGGGTGGTAGGGTGGGTAGGGCTATGGGAAAAAATGAGAATTAAGTTGTGTCTTATACTGGTACAAATCCCCATTATGGAGTGTGATCATGATGTATATATGTAATGTACCAATAAAGATTAAAAAATAAAAAAATAAAAAATAAAATTACTATTTAAAGAGTTATTTAAAGATCTATCTATCTATCTATATATAAACTTTTCTTACCTATCTGTATACATATATTTCATACTTCTTGCAAGTACAAATATGACATTGACAATAAAGTGCTAATTAATTATGTATGGACAATTTTTAATAATTCTTAAGGAGAGATTAATACATTTAAAAGATCAAAGTTTGTAAGGGCTGAGTTGCTTTTGCTAGTTTCTTCCTAATATTTGATTCTCTTAGGAGATGATTGCCTCCTGGTTTGTCCTCCTTGGATTTATAATGGCCCTTAAATATTCTCAGTTCTGGCACACCATGGGAGGTATTTGAACAGAGCATTATCTTTGTTGACATAATACAATCAGTATCATCAACAGTATTGAACACAGCACAGGAAATGATAAGCTTTGGCAACTACTATCCTGATAATTTAAACCTCATGAGTTGCTTCTATGTCCATATGCAAAAATTTAGAGCTAATCAGAAATATGTTTACAGAATACGGGTCCTTAAATATAGCAGCACTACCCTTTGGGGATAAAAGATCACTGGGAGGGGGGTGTTGGAAGGAGAGTGAAAGATTAGAAATATAGTTAGAAAATCTAGAAAGATCGCATAGACCTAGAGAATTTTATAGATGCCAGAGAATCACAGAGGTAAAAGGGACAAATATAAAACAAAACTGACTAAGAACCTCATGACCACTAGAGACTTTGTACACCCTCCTATAGTAATGCAGAAAGAAGAGAAATTAGGGCGGACTGAAACCCTTTTACTTCTAGGCATTGATTCTGACTGAAGGACAAGAGAGAGTGAGGGAACAAGAGGAGAATGGGGGGGCTAGCAGCAGCAGGCAAACAGGAGGCTGTTTTCACTCTTCTGTAAAAATGAGAGCAGTTGAGAGGAGAAAAAAAACAAAATTGGACAAATTCAGCAACAGTAGAGTGGAGAAATGAAAAAAAGATAATTAGGTCCTAGCAAAGAAAGAAAAATAATAACAACAACAATGATAACAATAACAATAAAATAAAGCTAAGAACACTACCAAAATGGCCCTTCACAGTGTGGATCTGTTGTCTCTGGTAGACAGTATGGATAATAGCATGCAGATCAAAGTTGATCAGTCACAGTCAATGGTGCCTGGCTCCCTCATGGCCAAGATTGCCAGAACTGAGTTGCTTTTAATTGGGTATATGTGAATTTAGGCTAGGAATAATTTAATTGTCTCTACTAATTAAAATAACTGTATAGACTTACGGACATGGATGTAATAAAATGCCATATTTTTACAATGTTCTAGAATTTCATCTTTTCCACATTTCAGTTGGTTGAAATCACTAACGTTTCATTATGAAAACCTTACTACTTGTGTAAAGCCAAAGAAGCTACTTCCTGCATCTGAAGGGCACTGGGAGCCTGTGAACATTCTTCAGAAACATCAGCACTACAGACACCTGGGATCTGGGTTGTGGCCGAGCCTTGTATGTAGTACATCATAAATTCTCTAATGAGGGTTAAAGGGCACCAGGCCATGGTGGCACGTGCCTAAAATCCCAGCCCTCTAGGAAGTGAAAATAGTGAATCTGAAGTTAGAATCCAGCCCAGACAACTTAGTGAATCATTAAGATCTTGTCTCAAGAGAGTAAAGAAAGGTCTGGGGATTGTAGCTCAGTATGAAGGCCCTGGGTTCCGGTTCCAGTACTGCAAAATGAGGGAGGGGTGATGGATAAAGTGATACGAACTGTGAAATATTTATATTGAAAAGGATAAAAGGATTTAGAATCATATTAGATAAGAGCTGAAATCATAAACAAAAACTCAAACCTACTAATTTGTCCACATAAATCGCCTTGTTATAGATATTATTCACTGAAAATCTGTGACAAATCTCTTGCTGATGAAATAGAGACAGTGGATAGAACATGACTCATGTTAAATTAAGTGATGTTTGGATAACAATCCATGGTTATGCACAATGAAATGTTAAACAAAAAAAAAACAAGTGAAATTAATGGAAAATGGAACATAATAACGTTAAAAAAAGTATGAAAAGAGAACTTCTATTATCAGAGTTGGCATTTATTTGTTGAACAATCTAAAATGTAGGAGAACTTTTCCACCAAAGACATTTTTAACTACAAATGTTTGCTGAACAAGCGTTTTCCTGACCTGGGGACTAAAATAGTGTGGTAAACAGGTGAACACTGAGAAGGACTTTATTTTGGAAAGTTAAAGTCATTATATCTTGTATTCTATAAAACTTGAGAATTGGCTTTAATTATGGGTTAATTCTTCAAGAGAATCAGTCACATAGGCCTCTCTGTTCCGTGAACATGTACGTCCGTGCCACTCTGTGCTCCTTCAACTCAGCAGTCAGGATGTTCTGGATTCACTCCCTGCCTGGGGCTGTGTCTGGAGATCACATGACAGTGAATAGTGTTGTCAACCTGAGCAAGAAATCTTTGGCAGATTGCTTTAACAGGACTCTCTGGCTGTGTCTCCATGACTGACTTACTGAAGAGGGAAGACCCGCTCTGCGTGTGGGTAGTTTAGCCACAGGCTTGTGGCCTGGGTAGAATGAAAAGGGAAATGAGGAAGTCTCCTGTTTTTGCTTCTCTGAGGAGCTCCAGTTTTCATCATTGCTTTTGATGTCTGTCTCCAGGCTCCCATCTCAGACTTTCCAGCCTACTCCTCAGCCTTCTGATGAAGACCTTTCAATTTCTCCACAGGAACTGGCACTGGCCTCTGGCCCTCCCATTGAAAAACCCAAGAAAGATGCTCAGTTTTCTCTTTCCTTTATCTGTATCACCCTCCCAGCATTGTGCACCTCAGTAAATCACACCAATCTCAAAGCAGAACCCCACACATGTCCTTACCTCTCTCTCTCCTGTTTGAGCCAAACCTCAGAGTTCTAACACCTTTACTTCCCAAGCACTCCCATCTCCCTTCCTACATATACTGGCCTCTTCTAATTCCCAGGTACATAGTCTTTCTCCATGTCTTGCCATAGTATAGTTATAGTATCCAGAGAAATCTTAAAAACTGAAGCCATAGGAAACTTCACTAATTAATATTCTCCAGTAGGGGCTCTACACAGAAGATAAAAAACCCAACTTTTTATAAAATCCAATCAAAGCTGAACCCCACCTAAGTGACACCCTTCACCCTACCTTGATTTCACTGAAGGAGAAGTGCAATGGGCTGAGATTCAAGGAAAGTTATTTCTGGTTCATATAACAAAACAAAATGTGTGGTATGTTCCCAGTCAAGGCAGCTTTCAGGAACTTGGGAAGTCAGGCATCTTTCCCTGTTCCCCACACTCCACAGCCTCACTGTCTTCAGTAACCAGACCATGGACAAATAGAAAGTGGGAAAAAGAAAAATCTACTCTCAAGTCTTAGCCCAGAATCTCAGAAATCACCGCGGGGCTTCTGCTCACATTCCTCTGCCAGGAACCACAGGAGGCCAGTGTTGTGCTCAAGGTAATTGAGGGATCATCCCTGAAGGGCAGCACCATCTAGAACTCCTGTGTGTGTATGTGTGTATTGGGGGGGGGGCCCAAGTTTCAGCTGCCTTCCCGGCATCTCTGCTACAGACACCGTCCTGTGAGGTGGAGAAAATCAGTTCTAGGAGGGAGCAACCCGGGTCCTATGATTGCAAGCGTGGCCAGAATGCAAGAATATTTCAGGCACATGATGTCCTGACTGATGGGCAGTTTAGACAAAACTCCAGTCATTAAACTTATGACCTGAGACCTTAAATCTAAGAACAAGAACCAGATGAAAATGCTTGTTCCATGTAAGCGTCAAATAAAGTCAGCCACAAAGCACAGAATTAAATTGTGACATAGATTGTGTGAGAAACAAGGGCAGTAGCCTAAACAGTTGGCAAGTGATAAATACAGAGTTGGTTTCCATGAACAAAGATTCTGAGAAGGCGATGGATTTATAAAACAGAATTGAATGTGTGTGAGATCAATGCATTTATTTAAAACCTTGGTCTTGTTTTTATTCAATTTGGAATTAATTATTGATCACCATTTTCTCCAGGTTACAAAAATAGTGTAAAAAGAAGAGTAAGAGGTAAATCACTAGAGGCCTGAGACTACCTGGAAAGCATCCTTGACAATGGAACTTGTAAATAGCTCTAGACACTCTGACCTCAACTGTGAATATCAGATCAACTAATGTTTGTTATGTACTAGGGTTAGGCCTCATAGTAGGGATAGAGGAAGTGAGAAAAGCTATCCCACCTGGAGAACGCGCTATGCAGTAGGGAAGACCAGATGCAAATGGTTCTCTTATGCTGTCTAACAGGTACTAAGGTGGCACAAGCAGCTGTAGGAACAGACAGGTGGCCAGCAAGGCTTTCCAGAATAGAAGGTCCATAAGTCAAGCATTATAAGAGAAGCTGAGGAGTCAAGAGGGACGTTTCAGGCAGACAAGAGTGGAATGAAGATTCCTGCTCAGATCAGCATGGAGCTATGATAGTTGGTCACCCAGGGTCAGATCCAGAAGCAAGGCAGAGGGGCTGCAGTTCTGCAGGCCATGCAGAGCTCTGCCGGTGTGGCTTTCTCCTAGCTACCAAGGGAGTGGCTGAAATTTTCAAACCCACAGGAGAGAAACAGTTGCTCTTAATTTTGGATGAAATGCTTTCAAAAGTAATTGAGTGGGGGGTAGTATATTTGGGACTGAATCTAAGCCTTGTGCACCGAGATATACCCCAACCCTTTAAAAAATATTTTATTTTCAGACAAAGTCTTCTAAGTCCAGGTTGGGCTCTAACTTATAAGCCTCCTGCCTCAGTCTCCCAGAGTGCTAAGATCATAGATATGTGCCACCTCAGCTGGTTGAGAAAGTAAATTTGAAGAGACCTCCAGTGTAGAGTTACAAATAACAGAGAGAAGGACATCTTTTCCTTGCTGGTGGCTATGCAGTTTCATTCATACCACAGGAGTGGAGGGAGTGTTGAGTTTGTGCTGGAGAATTGGGCCAGATGCTGGGGATGGAACACAGTGGAGTTGGATCCTGTGTGTCCCTCATGGAACCACTGAAACGTGTATCAAGAATTAGGTTAAAGATTCAGCAGGATACAGTCATGGAGACTACTGGAGGTTTAAACACTTGTTCCCTCAGAACCCAAGCTTTTATTTTCATTACCACATTTGTGCAATGACAGTGACCTCCAAATGAGTTTCATTTTGTAACCAGAGATGACCAGGTCAGGCTTTTATCACTAACTTGCTCACATTCTAATCAGAATCCTGTTAGAAATATCTTGTTTGTGCAAGGACTCACCAGTTTTGCTCTAATGATAGTCATAGAATTAACCAATAACCAATACTAGGCTTGAGAGTGCTGAAGAAGGTGGAGCAACAATTTAGCTTTACACATCAATTATTGAACTCAGCCTTGAGAAAGGGCTCCAGGGGGGACACTAAACTTGTCAATGATTAATCCTGTAGCTCTTTTTTGGTAATTAACCAGTGCTTGCTAGATTGGAGAGGAAGGTCTTCAATGTGCATCTCCCACCCTCTCTAAATAGTTGTATATACATGAAGGAGAGGAAAGTGGAGAGAAAGGAAGGAAAGACACACAAAGATGATTCATTCTCACGGGTCTAAAGTCTTCATTTTTTAAAGAGTGCTAACTGGAAAGATCTTGCATTTCTGGAGCAAAGTCCACAGCTTTCTGAAGCTCTGCTTTCACCCCAGCTTTTCATGCAAGCCATGAAGCAGGAGACAGCAGACTGCAGGGATGGCTGGGGTATCCAGCATGTGTAGGAGTCTTCCCACCTCCCCCAGCATTCTGCTCTCCTTAGCTTCACCTTCATGACTTACCAGATTGAACCGACCAATCAGTTGTTCCAGACTAATTACCAATAGGACCAATGAAAATTAGTGTACAAGGAGATTCAAAAAGAAAGAGGAAAAAACCAGGTTGCTGAGCAACCCAACTCCATACACAGAGGGAGATGCTATTTTTACACTGAGAAGGTGGCTGCAGTGGATTTTGCAGCAAACTCCTAGGAGAGCCCAGAGAAAGGATGTCTTGAGGACCAAGAAGGAGCCGTGTGCCCATGAATTCAGCATAGCCTGTGAACAGAACCACCTCTGGTCTCAGGTCTCAGGCTAAATGTGACTTTACCTGAAAAGATTCCAGTCCATGAAGTCCCTCAGAGTGCCTTGTGCTTCCCTGCCTAATACGCATCAAAATGTGTTTATGTGATTGTGGCGCAGTGTCTTACTGACCACTGGACTAGCAGCTCACCAAGTGGAGGAACATCTCCTGAACACCCCATGTGTTTATCCTGGCTATTCATGGTAACTTTACATTCATTTTGTGAACACCTGAAAAATAGGGCCCAGTATTAGAGAGCGCTTCTTTTAGAGAGGATCTTTAAATGTTTACTAGAGTCAAAATATGGGAGAGACTATCATGACCTCAGTGTCATTACCCTGAGTTCCTAACAGAAGTATCTTTCAACAATAAAGCGCTCATACTGTAGCAATCACCAATTGAGGGCTAACCCCCCAATTATCTAATATGTGTGCTCCAAACGGCAGTCATTGCTAGTCCCACTGTTATACCAGACTTCCTTCTAGGTGCTGAGGAGAGATGTACCAGTGATCATATTCCAATGCCCATGGCTTCTGCTGCCATGAAGGATGGAGAGAACTGACCAGTGAGTCCAGGGTTGCCAGGGACCGCACTCTGTAGAACTAGGGACCGACATGCCACGACAGGCAGCTGTATGGCCAGGCATTTGAGGTCAGGGTAGCCTTTTAATCGAGAGACTTTGAGAAGAGATCCACAGAGGTAGGAGAGTGAGGCATGCTGATGTCTGGGGGAAGAAGGAGTGAAGCAGGAGGTAGCCAGAAGGAGGGAGACATATCCTTCCAGAGCACATCCCCAGTGCCAGTGACCCACCACTTCCAATTGGGCTTCCCTTCCCAATGTCACACTTAGCTGTAAACTCATTAGTGAACTAATCCAGTATCATGCACGAGGCGTTGGAGGGACACTTACATATAAACCACAATGAGAGGGATATGTAGCTGAAGGTACAAAGGAAGTCAGATGGGGAAGAGGCTTGAAGGCCTCCATGGACTCTGGTGAGCACTCTGAATGAGGTGGAAAAGCAGTGGTGTGCTCTGGGAGAAGCAGCTCGTGATTGGACAGAATTATAAAGGATGACTGGCTGGGGTGGGGCCGGAGGGGAAACTTGAATGATATGTGGAGGTGGCATGAGCCAGGGGCTCATGTGTGTGGCAGGCAGAGGCCACTTGACAATGGGAGACATGAGGTGGGGCAAGAGAGTCCCTCGAGCCTGGAAGCTGAGAGCTTGAGCACTTGGAGAAAGAGGGAGTCATGGGAGGAGCCACTCTGGAAGCTCCCAAGGTGCTTCCCAGGTGTATTAGACATTGCACTTTGTCTCAAAGGCCATCTGGTCCAGCAGGGAGAGAAAACACACATGTCACAGACCAACCTACAACACCTTGTAACATTCCCAAAGGAGCAGCAGCTTCCCATCAGAGTTCCCAAGGGAGCAGGGCTATGCTAGGACACACTCTTCGGGAAGATCTTCCCAACCTCTGCTGTACAATCAAAGCTGCATCTCCAGCATGCTCAGAAGTCCCAGGTGGTGAGGGACACTTGGGTCTGGACAGTGAACACTTTCCTTGACTGTGTCTCACCAATTTAGTCTCTGCCTCCTCTTCAGAGGGGTGTCTCTGAGGGTCAGTGTCTCTCTGTGGTTGCATGCAGGGCCCCCAAGTCTGTTTCTCTTCTTACAGGACACACCAGTCCTGGTAGACATGTTGGGCCACCCCTTCCTCCATGGAGTATGCCCTCTACTCTGCAGGATCACATCTGCAAAGACCTTTTTCCCAGTGGCATTTAAAGGGGCTGTGCAGTAGGAGTTCTACACATGTTCTAGTGGGTTACAGTTTGGCCCACAAGTGAACAGTGGAAATGGGGCAGAAAGGACAATGGCAGAAAACCCAGACTGTGATGAGATCTGGGGTGAGGAACTCGAATGGCACCTTCAGCTAAGGGTTCTAAATCCTCGCTACTCAGATCTGCATGGGCACCTTACAGATTCAGGCATAGATGCTCCACCAATCCTGTGGAATCTGGGTCCTCCCTGTAACCCGCGAGGTGCTGCTGATTCTCAGCCAGAGCCCAGAGCTACCGCTATTGCCAGTGAAGGCCTGTGGAAAGTTTTCCCTTCTTATGACGACAGTTTTAAGACAGACTTGACTAAGCATTTACAAGTGCTGCAAGTGTTTCTATCCTGAAATGCTCTCTCTGAATTGCATGGAATCCTTGAGATATTGCCTGAGCACAGTAAGATGGGTCCTTCTGCTCTGTGTCTTCCTCTGAGTGTCTCAGAGTTGCTGAACTCTCTCAGTAGCAGGTCTGTCCTTGTCGGTGAGTAGTCTTTGGCTTATTAAAACTCCTCTTTCATCTTTTGTTCAGAAACAGCTACAAATGCCAGTTTCCTCAAGCATCAGGCTTTTGGAAGCTACTGCAGACCTTGACATTCACCTCTTTAATTTCATCTTATGGTTTCAGCTGAATATTCTGCCTGTGGCGGCCTTCCATAGCTCCAGTCTGTAATTTATCATGTGAGCCCTGTCTCGTAAATTTGTCGTCTGCAGATTTGATAAACATGTCTTTTCTAGCCTCACCCAAATTGCTGAAAAACATGCTATCCAGGTCCCCGAGAGAGACATCTGCCATTGCTTCAAAACTCGCCTTGCTTGGCAAGTACTGTGGGTGTGTAATCCTAAGTCAGCTGTCAAATGGAGCCAACACCTCTTCAAACTATGCGTCTCCCTCAGCTATGTGTCATCCAGAACGTCCTGCCAAAGCATCAGTCCTGAAGCACATAAGGAGACCAGAGCGAGGGAGGCTGAAGAGGGCCATGAGCATACCAGCTGGCCTGCACCGAGGAAGCTTAATCACATACAAAGAGTATCCAGTATTCACTGGCTTAAACGAATTAATGAGTCAGCTAAGGATTAAGTAACCGCTACGAAGGGACAAATTTGAAGGACTGATATAGTATGATTTGGAGGCCAAAAACTCAAGAACCATATTAGATATTAATGTTGTTGCTATTTCAAATACACTTTAAGTTTTAAGAAGCATTTAAAGTTAGAGACCTACTCTCCATTTAGCATGGAGTTGTCTGCTCTGGATGTGGATATATGTGGAAGGGAAGAAATTCAGGAATGCAGTTTGGGTAGCTGGAGGTCTAGCTTCTCGTATATACAGATGTATAAGGTGGGAAATCAGCATTTGAAGATGGATAGATCTGGTTCATATACTGAGAAGGACTGAAATACTATCCCTAGGATGAAGCCACCAGTCTGAACAAGCTAAAGGTTCTTTTATTTTAAAATAGCAACCTACTAAAAAGAAAATGACATTGAGACCTATTTCCTTCTGGAATCTGTGGAGTTGGGCTAGCAATCTAGGCATGTATCCTGTGCCAACTTGTCCCATGATGTCTCTGTGACCATGATGGCTCTGTGGGAGTTGGAGAGTCCCTTTTGCAACACAGAAGTGAGGTCCTTATTTTCCTCTAAACTCTGAGAAGACAACGATGCCATTTTCTCTTAGGTAGAGTAGTGTCTAAGCTAATAGAGAGCTGAGGCAGCAATGCTGTGACTCACGGTCTTTCCCCATTGTTCCAATATTCTTACTCAGAACCCTGCTTTACCTTTGCACATATCCTGTCTTAATTTCTCCAGAAAGATCAAGGAAATCATAAATAAATATCCAGGCTTGTTGAGAAACACAGGAATGTCGTGATTCTCCTCTGCTTGCCTGAAAGGAAAGAGGTAATTTTTACATGTCATTTCATATGTCAATTCCAAGAAGAAGGTTAGCAGTGACCAATGACACTTTTTAGCTCCAGTGAGGCATAAACTTAGTGATGGCAGAAAAGTCAAGGATTTAAGATATGAAATCATTAACACCAGTGTTCTAGGGATACTGAGGCATAATTTGTCCTTTCTTTCCCTCATCTGGCCATCCCAAGTTTTTCTTCTTTAAATGTAAATTTTGCAGTCATCCAGCAGAAATAGAAGCAGCTCTACAGAACCGTTTTTATTTGCATAATGATACCATACAGCCCTTTAGTGTCTGTGTGAAAGATTGAATCACATCCTTCTGAAGTCACAGGAAACTTCTGAAGTGAAGAGTGAGTACATGAAGAAGGAGCCAATGGAAAGGGCAGTAAAGGAGTCATGTGACTCTAAGTTCCTTGCCAGGGAAAGTTCCTGGGCTGTTGGTCCAGAAGGTTCCAGTTATTTCTCTGCAACAAATGTGACTAAGAGTACCAGTAAAAGAAAAAAATTTTTATCATTATTGGTACATTACATATATGCATCATGATCGCACTCCATAATGAGGATTTGTACCAGTATAAGACATAACTTAATTCTCATTTTTTCCCATAGCCCTACACACCCTGTGACCCACCTCATATACATAAAATTTGTTTCTTTACTTTTTTGTTACAATCTCATCATTTTTCCCTCTTCACCCCATTTTACATTGAGCATTTTCTATTTCACAATATGTAACATACAATCCTAGGACTCATTTACATCTTTATTTTCTCATACCAGAGAAAAGATGCGATATGTACCTATCTGTGCCCTATTTATTTCACTTATGAGGATATCCTCAAGGTATGTCCATTTAAGTAGAAATGATTCAAACTTATCATTTTTTATGGCAGAGTAATACTCCATTCTGTAGAAGAACCACAGCTTCTTTATCCAGTCTCCAGTTGATGGACA
>PVIR01044255.1:0-11101 GCA_004026965.1 Petromus typicus
CTGAATAAACTCTTTAGTTTCTACACATTTAAAGTTTACTTCAATTGGCAGTTCTTCATTCCTAAGCCAGAATATAGTAGCTCAGGGTAAAAAAACAGGAGAGAGAGAGAAGAAAAGAAGAGACATAGATCCCCAAGACGCATAGAAAGATTTGAGGCAAGAAACTTTAACAAACAGAACCCTGAGCCAGGACTCTCGGCAGGAAGAGGGGCTGCCAATTCCACAGAGCCTGCACACCACTGGTGACTTCTGACAAAGGCCCTCACAGAGAAATGGATCAGTGGAGCAGAACAGCAGCCATACTAGATGACACAATTGTGGTTTTCAAATTGGTTCTGACATAAGATGGAGGATCGGCACCAAACAAGCAACAAAGCCCTGCCCCAAGTGACTGAAGATCTGCACCTGGTGCCAAGGCTGCATCTCCAAGTCTGCCCTGATAAGAGCGCCACCTGCAGGATCATCACACAGCATCCCTGCAGTTCCAGTTTCCAGGCCTCTGTATCACTCCCTGTCGACCACAGTGAAGGGGAGCCCACTATCATTGAGGTTATAAGATCAGAACTGGTCAAAGGACAGAGGATCTGTACCATTCCCACCCAGAGCCCCAAGGGATTGAAGATCATCGTGGCAGTTCTAGAGCAACAGTGAGAAGGGAGCCTTCCCTGACAAGAGCACCAGCCTAGGATCACCATAGCACCTCCCTGCAGTTCCAGCTTCTTGTCCTCCAGCTCACCACATCATGTCCTGTGTTCCAACTCCCTGTCAGCCATACTGAAGGGGTATCTTCAAGGACAGTCAAGACAAACACTGATGAGTTTCTGGGGCTATCACCACCTACAATACCCCAGACTCACTTCAGGGGAAGGGTGGCTATACTCTCAACTCTGCAGGAGTTGAGCTAAACTCAGGCAATCACTGTAGCCAGAAGCAAGATTGTTCTAGAATGAAGTATGGCTAATTTCCTGTGACTAATTAACTCCAACCCCATGATCATCTCCTAAGGGTTCCAAATATTAGGAAGAAAGAGACTTACAATAAATATTGCCTGAAAAACAGGCAAGGAATTATAACCATAACATCAGCAACAATGGAAGATTAGAAATTAAAAAAAAAACCCACAGATACAAAGATCATCACCAAAAAGTAATGCAGGGAAAAGGGAAATTGAGCTAACAGAAGCTCAATCACCAGGACTCTCTGAGCTGGTAACAAAAAAAGACCTAGTAAAATGGAAGTAAAAAATCTCTGAGCTAAAAGCAGAGATACTGTCCACCTTGAAAGATATGATTAAAGAAGAGATCAGCAACATACTAGAATCTCAGATTACAAAAGCAATGGAACCTGTTAAACAGTTTCAAACAGAGTTACAGGAGATTAAAAGCTCCACTGAAAGTTCAAAAATCAGGATTAATGAATGTGAGGACCAAATTTCAGACCTAGAGGACAGGACTGCAGCCAGTGAACAGGAAAGCAATAACCTATGGGCAATGGTGAGATACCACGAGAAATCAATCCAACAGCTTTTAGATGACACAAGGCAGAATAACATAAGACTGATTGAGTCACTGAGGAAGCAGGAGACAGTGCAAAAGATATAAAAAAAAATGTTCATAGATATAATAGCAAGAAACTTCACAGGTAAAGGAAAAGAATTGGACATAGACATGTGAGGCATACAGGACTCCAAGCAGCTGTGGTATGTATATATATAAATCTACACCTAGCCATATAATTATCAAGATTCCAGATATCCAACAGAAGAACAAAATATTTTTAAAAATTAGAGAAATGGGAAAAAAATCATATAAAATCAAAGGAGAGTGCATTAGGATCACAGCAGACTTTTCAACACAAATGCTCTAGGCAAGGAGAGTTTGGAGTGAAGTGTTTCAAGCCTTGCAGGAAAACAACCTCCAATCATGATTACTGTATCCTGCAAAGCTATCTTTCAAACTCAACGGGAAATAACATACTTCCATGACAATGAACACCTGAAATACTTCACAGATACAAAACCTGCACTCCAAAACATTCCAAAGAATATCTTGGAAAAAGACAATGTCACAAACCCATGAGACCCAGCAGTTCCAGAGTAAGTGATGTAGTTACTTACTATTAAAAGAACTCATAGAAATATTTCATGATATTGAAAATATAAATAATAAAATATTGGAAGTTAATTAAAACATAGATATTTAAATTCATCTAGGCGTTGATTGCTTGTAACTTGTTATATTTTTTTTTAAAAAAAGAGGAACTGAAGGTGTCAATAAGTTCTAAAATGTATGATAGGTACTGAGAAATCAAGAAAACATTCAAAGGGAAAGGAGTGGTAGAGGCAAGAAGGAAAAGAAAAAAATCTGATGATTAAAAAAAGGAAACGAAGCTTATGTATTAGGGGGTGGAGAATTTGAGGGGACAGGGGAATGGGAAAAATGAGAATTACGTTGTGTCATATACTGGTACAAATTCTCCATGTCATTTGTGATCACTAGTATACATAAAATGTACCCAAAAAATCAATTTTTAAAAAGAGTTGACTTCATTTCTGAAGTAAAATTATTCCCAAATCCATTCTCTCTTTATATGATCCCTGCTTCTTCCACCTATGCTATCTTCTTATTTACAAGTCTCCCAAAATATCAGTTTATTTTCCAATAGTCAGGATTTAAAAAAAAATTAATACCTTCTTAAGGTGTTGTAAATATCTTATTTACAAGAATTCTGTACTATAAAGTCTTAAAAAAAAAAAAAACTAACACTAGCCAGGTATTAAAAATTACCAGATGTATAAATATGAAATTATTACCCAGGTCTAATATGAGAAATAAAAAACAAAGAAATAAAAACATGCAATTTATATTACATGTTATAAAATGTTCCTTACATGCCCTGAGGTCAGAATAAGCTCTGAAATAACTACAAATAACTTCTTACACACAATAATATAAATGTCACTATCATGAAAGAACTTATATTGGACTGATGATCAAAACATTTATCAAAAATAAAATGTAAGGGATGGGGAGTTAGCTCAGTGGTTCCAGCCCCTGTCTTGCAAGCGCAAGGACCCGGATTCAATCCCCGGTAACCACATACCATACTGGGCGTGGAGACTCACGCCCAGCAGCAATCAGTACCACATACCACAGTGCCGGGCATGGTGGCTCACGCCTGTAATCCCAGCACTCGGGAGGCAGAGGCAGGAAGATTGCTGTGATGTGAGTTGGAGGCTGAGCTCAGGGCTAGCCTGAACCACAAAGTGAGACTCTGTCTCAAAAAACCAAAAAAAAAAAAGTAAGATGTCCTAACTGCATTTTTAGTGACCATGCAAGCTAAAACTATGCAAAGTAATCTTAATAATTAATGGTGAAAATGATTACTCCATGATCTTTTAAAAAGTCTCCAAAATACTGAAAATTCTCTTATAAATGTATATGGGAATGTAAAAAGTACATAAAGGTAATATTTATTAAGTATACTATAACAAAACATAAAAGAGACACTAGATAAAAATAATTTATTTCTTTAAAAATATAAAAAGTTATAAGCAATAAATGCCTGTGTGAATTTAAATATTTATCTTAATTAACTTCCAATATTTTGTTATTTGTATTTTCAATATCATGAAATATCTCTATGAGTGCTTTTAATAGTAAGTAACTACATCACTTACTCTGGAACTTCTACTTTATCATTTATGTCAATTAGTTCACCTTCAGTATGGTCTTCTGGCTATATATCTTGTCTTTTGAAATGCAGTTATGTCTGGATTCCCAGTCAGCTGTTTTCCCATTCACATTTATTCAAATTTTATTTCCAACGGTATCACTGTTTCTCTGCCACATTTTCATGTTTCTTACCCAATTCTAAAATGTTACAACAGCTTATTACTGCAAATAAGGAAACATACATAACTCTACACTTTGAATAACAAATGCATAGTGACCAACCAACCAATGGACACTGTAAGAAGAGATATGGTTTGTCCCTAGAGAATCCATGAACAAGGACATTGGAAGAGTGTAATGTAAAAGATCACTGAAAGTATCTACTTTGAAAATTTGGCCATGGACACTAAAATCATAGTATTCTGAAATTAAATACAGCTGTAGTTACCATTTTGCAGTCCCATCCAAAGCTGTTTGTGATCTTTTTTCTGCATTTCATTGATTACTTGGCTTTTATGCTTTAAAGCATCAGCTTCTTTTATACAAGACATAAAATGAGCTTCAATTGCATCCTTAGATGGACAGTGCAGAAGGTCTTTTTCTGGAAAACTCTATCAAAGGAAAAAAAATAGACCTATAAATCAAGCACATACATCATAAAATCACTTTAAAAACCATACAGTATCTCTCAATTTTCTAATAAATAAAGCCATCTTTTATCATCATAACTAAAATGCTTTTTTAAATTAACTTAAAACTTTTTAGATATTTGGCATACTTTTTACATTGCCCAAATGATCTATATATATATTACATTTGCAAAAACACTCAAAAGAAAGGATGATAATTTTAAAAACAGACTTCAATTGACCATTCCATGTGTTTCAAAGGATGTGGCACAGAAATCTCACATACTGATGGTGGAAATGCATAATGTACAAGTACTTGGAAAAATAACTCAGCACATCAACTACTGTCCCAGCCATTACATAATTAACCAGTCATCTCAGAAAAATGAAATATGTTCATACAAAGTTCTGTACATGAATATTCACAACAGCTTTATCTATAACAGTCAAAACCAGGAATATGAATATATAAATTTTAGTATAAATTTTTATTATTTGAGCATGTCATTTATTATTCATCAAGTAAATCTCAACAAATCTGTTAAAAAGTAGGTTTTAGGCCAGGCTTAGTGGTGTTGTGCCTGACCTAAAAGAAATTCTCCTAGTAAACATGCAGCACTCCACAAATAATAGTATACTATCAAAGGATCATACTGCCTTACGGCCATAAAGAAAATTTAAAACAGAACATACAATCTCCCTGGCGCATATCTGCTCTGACTGGCCTTAAAACTTTGACCCCAAACATTTCTTAAAGATTCCTTAGAATTATAGTCCTATCTCCAACTCTTATGATCTCAGCATTGACTGCATCCAGGCACAATAAGATCAGCTTTACTGAACACACAAAGCCCGTGTCCAGGTAGTCTCTTGTGTGCTGTTCTTAACACATGGCACATGTCTCTAATTCCAGCTACATAGGAGGCTGAGACAGGAGGATAGAAAATTTGACATCAGCCTAGGGTAACTTAGCAAGACCCAATTTCAAAATAAAAAGTGTGAATTAAAGTTACAGCTCAGAACCCATCCTCATTACTACCAAAAACATAAACACCCTAGCTTTTATAGTTAAAAAAAAAAAAGCTTCTACATGTATATCCTATAAATTCACTTATGATGTATTACTTATATATTAGTAATTATGTGCAAATGAATTAGCATTATGATTATTTCTATTTAAATTAAATTATTTTCCTATTTCAAGTCTATAATTCAACCTCTATGACCTAAAAGTTCACTTAATTAACAAAGGTTCTGACATATTAAAAATATGAAACAAAACTTTTAATATTTTCTAGAAAAGTTCACTTTGGTACAGTACAACTAAACTATTAATTAAAATGGTTTTCAACTTCTAAACATAAACATATATAATTCTAATTGGTCAATTAAAAATAAATATTAAGTCAAGCTGGGAGTGCAGCTTAGTGGTAAAGTGCTTGCCGAACATACCTGAAGCCTTAAGTTTGACCTCCAACACTGAAAAACATACAACAAATAAATCCAAAGTAGCCTTTCAGATATTGTACAATTCTGTCATTAACTTCATAACTGATTATAAGTGGGTGGCTGAAAATATGAATATTCTTATTCCAAAGAAACATTCAGGTAGGTTGATTTTTTACCTAATTTAGTTAAGTTCAATTTTCTGAAATTTTGTACATAAACTAATTATGCAAAAAGAAATTGAGATCTCTTAAAACAGGGCTGGAAAAGCTTGAAGAAAATACTGTATTTGGAGCAACTTTTGCTTAGCCAAACTACTAATCCCAATGGTTCCTATAACCAGAAAGTGCTTTTGCTTTATGCCATTTTTATTGCTTTGCAGCTTCTTAAGTTTAACGAATGTCTAACACTTAAATGTGACAACTGACAAACACAAATGACTAGACTTCACAGCCAGAAGCCAAAGCAGCTAAACTGTGACAAAGAAAAAAATAACATGTCTCAGCCAAAGCCCCTCACTCCTGCTCATGAACGTTCCCTCTTTTTCCCTGATTACCTTGGGGCAGGAGTGGAAATTTTTGCTTAAAAGCTTCATAATGACACAAAGACTTGAAAGACACAAGACAAGAAAGTCTTGACTTTCACATTTCTAATCTTTTCTGGTGTACATTAGCCATAGCAAGTGTGTATTTTTTTATCCAAACAAATTGTTGCAGATAAAGGTGTTGAGTTTGACACTATGTTTATTCCTATTCATTAATCTAAGTCACTCTCACAATAAGCTAAATCTAATTTCATTTTTAAAATAGCTATTTGAAAAGTTTTATTTTTAGAGATTATCTGTGTCAGTTAAAATAACAATTCAGATTCAAATCATGAAACTAAAACTAAGTGAAAAACTAAAACTATTAATTTTTTGCAAGTGCAATAAAAAAGCAATCTATTAGTAATACTGCAAACTCAGCATACTGTTAAGACAGTGAGCAAAGCAAAAAATTTCTCCAGTCACTTATAAAGAATGTAATATCCAATTAAACATGAAGGAGTAGACAGTAGAATGCAATTTGGCATATACATACAAAATGAGGCCATAGTTCAAAATCTTAAATTTTCTTCCAAGAGTCCTTTACTGTATATACATATGGTGATGGAAAGGGCAAGGACTTTTCACACATTTCTTCTAAAGTAGCTTTCAGAATAAGAAAATATAATATGCAAAATAAGCTAATAACAATAAACTGAACCAAGACATTTCTTCGATTTTCTAATTCTACCAGTGTACAATTTATCAACTTACCTAGAATCAATTTTCCACTAAAATCTAAGGACTTGCTCTCATCCTTTTTCTCAGAATCTGTTTGTTGAATCTTTAGAATCCAGATCAATTCATTACTCCTTCCCCTTACCGGAACAGCATTTTTAGCCATTTGCTTTCTGATGACTGTTTCCCATTATGTTCTTCCATCTTGAAACAAAACTAGTTACTCAAAATCAAAAGAAACCCCCTTTCTTCTGTCTCAGTCTTTCTTAGCTATAGCGCTCTATCTTGTCTCCCCACTACATGTAAGGTTAAGCCCTAAAAGGCCTCTTACCTCTTAACAATCCACTCTCAAGGCTGTGTTATAACTACTCTCTCCAAGATCAGCAATGATGCACCTTAGTCCTTATCTGTTTTAAGTACTCACCAAACATTCGAACCCTTTACTATTCTCCACGAAGTCCACATCCACAAGTTACCACATTATTAACACTTTTCATTTCCTTGTCTATTCTTAGCCTCTTTTACCTCATTCCTTAAATACTGGTATTTTCCAATTTTCTAACCTACCCTAAAATAGTCATGTTTTTCCCCTCATCTGCTCCTTGTCCTTATCATCCATATCCAATCCTGATCTGTTTAGTTAATATCCTAAGTAGATCTGAAATGCACTTACTCTTCCATTTTCCCAGGGCAACTTCCCTTGTACAGACTAAGATCTACTGATGGTTTCCGAAAAACATCACAGCTGGTATCATGCCTAGTCTTATTCCTTTAATTCATTCTTTTACTTTGGAAGTCAAAGTGATCTTCCTAAAATGCAAACCCAATTAAATTTTACTTTTAAGATAAAATCAAACCAATTCTAAAGCCATTACAGTTATAAATTATATTGATCCCTACTAAACTGTCTACCAGCATAATTTCTCAGTACCATTTCATTTACCCCCTCCATAAATTAACCTTTTAATGTCCCACATAAACACCCCTATGGGCCTTCACCTTCTAACACTAGCACCACCTGTAGCTCGCCTAGCTCCAGCCAGGAGAAGGGGGTAAGGATGACCCTTTATCATGGCTTGTAGAAAGCAGCATGTCCACAAATCCACCAGTGGTAAAGCACCTAAGAAATTGGCTGTAAAAGCTGCTTGTAAGAGTGCACCCTCTACTGGTGCGCTGAAGAAACTTCATCATTACAGGCCTAGAATTGTTGCTCTGCCCAGGTCCACTGAATTCTGATTCACAAACTCCCTTCCCAGCGTTTAGTGCAAGAAATTGCTCAGGACTTCAAAACAGATCTGCTCTTCTGGCTATTGGTGCTTTGCATGAGGCAAATGATGCCTATCTGACTGGCCTGTTTGAATACGCCACTTTGTGTCGGTATCCTTGCCAAATATATAATAATTAAGCTGAAAGATATCCAACTAGCATGCCAAATACATGGAGAATGTGCTTAAGAGTCCACTATGGCAAAAAACGTTTCACTATCAAAAATTTTTTTCTCTTCTTCTTATTACTGGTAGTTCTGAATGTTAGATTTGTTTTTCAAAAAGTTTGTGATTGTTAGTGGAAATTATGGGGAGTAGAAATCAGGTATTGGCAGTTTTTAGATTTTCATTTGTGTATGAATTTTTAATATTAACATGGGTATGTAAAGCATTAATGCAAGTCTAAATGTTTCAGTGAACAAGCTTCAGCAGTTCAACTTTATAAAAATTATAAATAAACCTGTTAACTTTTTTTGGACAATGCTAGCATTTGATTTTTTTTAAACAAGTGAATTTCTTATTGACAGCAACTAAACTGTGTTTGTCTGTCACAAAGCAGGGTCTATCCATCATTATACTTTTCTCAGCTGTCTTACTTGCTAGCTAGTACATGTTTTTGATGTTGTCTGCCTTTCTGTCCTGCTTCTGTAAGTGTGCTATTAAAAAAAACTCTTACTCCATCTTTCTGAACATCTATCTCATCACCTTCAACTTTTTTTTAACAGTTCTTTCGATTATGTATGTTTATTTCTACCTCTTCACACCAACTCTTTCTTCTTAAGACCCAATCACTTATACATGGAACCAAAGAAAATCCTCCTCAATCATCTGGTTCAGATTATATGTTACTGTAAACTTCCTTTTCCACCAAAAAAAGGGTTAAGTCACATGGTCCCAATTCTTACCTCCTTATTAACATTTTGGCAGTATTATAAAGCCTGAAGGCTATCTGTGAGCAATAGTACTCTCCAAGTTCACAAGGCAGTGACCATAACTATTCACTGCTCTCATTAAATTTATAAAATAAGTCAAACTTACTGATGAGTCAATAAAATGAAACAGGAATTGTTGGTGCATTTAGTTGGGTTTTAACACGAGAGACCACAGTCCAAATAAAATGTGGATTATCATCAAACTCCCAAACTCTTAAGAGACACTTGATGATCTTTCTAATCAGCTCTCTCACTCCACTATCAGAGATTAATTTGTTTTGTGCATAATAAAAGCTCCTAACAGATACAACTTTGCATCTTTCACTTGCTTTTGAGATTCTTTCATGCTACTGTACATATTAGTAATCAGTTCCTTTTTGTCATGAGTAGCATGCCAGTGAATTAATATATGACAATGTTTATCCAAAAACTTATTAATACGTATTTGAACTGAGTTGAGGTTTTGGTTACTATTAAAACAGCTGCTATCACATTAATTATGCGGTCTCTGAGTACACAGGTATTTTCATCTTTTTTGTGTGTATACAACTAAAATCTAAAGGCATAGTTAACATTATTTAAAATGTGCCCTAAGAAACCTGCCCTACTCAGGAGGCTGAGGCAGAGGCCACAAGTTCAAGACCAGACTAACATTTTAGACTTCATCTCAAAAAAAAAAAAAAAAACCAAAAAGCCTAAAGACAGTTCAGTAGTTCAGAGCTTGCCTAGCATGAGCAACTTCTTGGGTTCAATCTCCAATATCACAAAGTCAAAAACAATCTCAACAAACTCTATTTTTCAATGTGATGCTACAATTTTAAAATTCCCATCAGCAACATATGGCAGTTCTGGTTACTTCATGTCTTCAGACTTGGTCCTGTCATTTTTTTTCATTTCAGTTGTGCTAGTAAAGTATAAAATAGTATCTCACTTAGTTTAAACTTAGATTTGCCTGATGACTACAGATGCTAAGTGCCTTGTGTATGCTTACTGGCAAATGATATGTTCTGTGAACTTCTTTGGTGTTTTGTTTTTTTGAGACAGGGCCTCACTGTAATTCAGGCTGGTCTTGAACTCACTATCTAGTATAGGGTGGCCTCAAATTCATGTTGATCCTCCTGCTTTGGCCTACCAAGTGCTAGGATTACGGGTGTGTACCACCACAGCAGGCCTGTGAACTTTCTGTTCAAATACTGTACATCTCCTCAGCACTAATATAGTGGGGAAGAAGCTGAACATGGAAACTGTGTGTGTACTTACAGTCCAAGAGATAAAAGGTACACAGAGAAAACTATACACAGCTAGACCAATCTGCACAGAAATATAGAATGCGGATGCGTACTCAACTACTTCAGAAATGGACCCATTACTTCAAGTGCTAGGGGTAATACTCACTCACATCACTTATTACAACTTTATGTCTGATTCAAGATAATGCACACCCCTTACTATTTCACAACAGAAAAGCTGCAACTCCTTGAATGATCATTTCCACAACCAAATTTTTTCAATTTGAATTTCCATCTCAATAATTTAACATATATTAAAATGTGCTCTGAATTTTATTAGGCCCCTATATTTTAGCTACTGGAAGTTTCAGGATGATATATATGTCTCTGTTATGTCTTGTATTGAGATGTTCCCTGAAGCCTCATGTGGTCATCAGTTGAGTTTTGGGAAATAACTGGATAACTGACTGGTGCAATGATCATAGTATTAGTCTAGTGATTTGTTTAGCACAGTTCTCAGTGAGATGATAAATTTACTGAAGAGGTGTGGTGGCACCAACCAATAGGCTTATAGCCTGGATGGAATACAGAAGCAAAGAGGAAGGAAATCTCTCTGCATCCTGCCTGCAGTGCCATGAACTGTTTCTCCTCTGCAATACCTCTCT
>PVIR01044256.1:0-11274 GCA_004026965.1 Petromus typicus
GGCATGATAATTATGTTTGACTTTCTAAGTGGAAGAGATCTATGTATTTGTACTGTGAATAATAAATAGTGATTATTCAAATGAGATATTCAAATTCTGAAGACCAGAGGGATTTACTTTCTTATATATCTATATCATTTTATTATATTCCTTTAAATTTATGTGCATTGAAAATGAGGTAATTAAACACTAAAAGACTAATTTAATTATGAATGTAGATTTATATAAACATATCTATTTCTAAGAAAAAATAATCAAAATGCCTCATTTAAATTTATCAAAAATAATTTAACTTACATTGAAAATAAGGAAATATATTACTTTCTCCTTTATACTACTGATTCTTAAAGAAAACCTATTTTTCTATAAATTGAAAATCTTGTGATAGAGTTGTTCTTTTAGCAGTCATAGCAAGTGATGAAAATGGTAGAAAATAACTCAAATGCACTTTCAAATTATTATGGGAAAAGTGAGCTGTATATTGATATACCTAGTTACCATTACAATATTAGTTTTTTAAATGTGGAAATTGTATGCCTACATACCCAAAAGCAAAGAGGAAATACTCATGATCTTTTTTTACATTTGTCAATACATAATATTACTAGAAAATTAAGTGAGAAAAATAGACAAACATGTATTCCAAAATTCATCAAGAAGTAAGATCTTTAAAGTGGCATTAAAATTTATATAGTCTGAAGAAATTGCCTTCCATAAATTTCTATATTGCATAATATCTGTTGCTTACATTTATTTATCAATGCAGCTTCCTCTATAAATATTTTGAAGGACAATAAAATAATCATTTATGAGAAAGTTATGATTTCATATTTGTCCCTTTAATATAACCTAAAAATTTAATATCAGAATTCCTCATAGAGAGAGTTTTTGTTATTAATTAAAATGTTATTATATATTTATTGAATTAATACATTTTATTAATAGTAGAAATGCAGGAGTGGTTTGTAATCAAAATCAAAATATATCTATATTAGTTTATAGTAATATTGATAACACTTTGCTGGAAAGTCTATCTTTTGAATAACAGATATACTTTCTATACAATAAATGTTATCCTCAAGTTTCTGCACCCTGTTGGTTTCTATTTTTGACATGTTTACTTTGTAATGAGCAAGATTAATACTATGCCAATATTTAATCCTAGCTCACTATATTATCCATTTCTTCCTTCATTTAACCAGGTTCACCTTGGCTCCGCACTTATATCCAGCATTTCCTGACCATTAAATATGTGTCACTCACTGTTCCAGGAGCTGGATTTATGCAGTGAAAAAAGAAAGTTTCCTAATCTGTTTAGTGAATCCTGGATTTCTTCATTTTTTTAATTAGCTCATATTTAGAGTGCATCAGTTTACAATCATTTTGAGAAGTGAGCACATGTACATAAGAGAGCTTATTTTTAATGCCCTTTCCTCCAGCTCCTTCACTCCTTCTCTAACACCAATTCCCCCCCTTTCAGTCATTATTAATCTTAGCTCCTGTTTATGACTTATAATGTGGGTCCTTATACATATCATACCTTTATTCCACTTATTTCCCCATATTCTTCCTCTTCCTCTCATTTTCCGTGTCCCATTTGTAAGAAATCAAAACTCTTGTCTTCTTCTAGTCATTCTGCATTATTCTCTTTATATTTTGCATGGCTCATAAGAGAGCTCCTATGTGGTATTTAAGCTCTCACATCTGATTTATTTCACTCAAAATTATAGTTTTCAGATGACTCTGTTTTCCTACAAATTCTCTTTATAGATGAATTGTATTCCATTAAGTAGAAATACTAGATTTTCCTCACTCATTGATCTATTGATGAGCATATAAGTTTTTCTCAAGGTTTAGGATTTTAAGTTGTGCTGCTATAGACAGATGATATGTACACATCACTGCAGTATCTATTTAATTCTTGGGAGAAGATATATAAAAGAATAGCCGAGTCATGTGGAATTCATATTAGCTATTTGAATCTCCAAAATAATTATGTTGTGCCCAAATTTTGAGACCTTCAATGACCACAAGGGAGTTGAGTCCAATGTAAAGCACAGAAGGGTCTTTATTACACGCTCAATTGGGGACTCTCAATCATCACCGATACAGCACATCAGAATTGACAGCCAAGAACTCTTGAACAGTGGGGTTTTTTTGGAGGTTACAGCAAGGTTCAGGATTTCCAGCTTGACGGTTACATGATTGGTTGACATCAGGAAAACATTGGGTGTTTAAACCTGATTGGCTGGGCCCAGTGTGCCAGACCACAAACCATCGCTGGGGCTATGAAAAATAACATTTGGATATTGTACTTAATGGTTACTTGTTGCTAGGGAGATATTGCTTCAATTAATTAATTAATATTACCAAGGGTGGGTGATCAAAGTACATTTTGTGGCTTTTTCTGGAACTGTGCTCACATCTAGTTCACCTTATCCTAGGATTTCCGGAACTAGAGTTTGTAAGCCGGTCATGTGACCCCTCCTGGATCTGAGTTCATGACCCAGTTATATGGCCTCTCCTGGATCCGAGCTCATAACCCTGAGCTCATGGCCCGGTCACCTTATATTAAGATGGAGCCTATTTTTAAAAGGAAATGGAGTTACTTATGTCTCTCAATTATACTAGTGTACATTCCCACTAACAGTACAGGAGGGTTCCTTTTTTACTGGGCTAAACCAGCAATTTTTACTCCCTGATTGATGTCAGTTTTTCTGCTGTAAGCTGAAACCCTAGCAATATTTTAACTTGCATTTCTCTAATAGCTGGAAATGTTCCACATTTTTTCATTTTATTAGTTGGTTTCTGTCTTTGACAAGTTTACTTTGTAATGAGAAAAACTAGTACTAAGCACACAATAAAATGTCCTCATCTTCAAATTTATCAATATGTAGCTATACATAGTGATAGAGAAAAGACTCAATGGATCTTCTTATATGTCTAGTAGAACGTGCACTTCCTGTACAAACATCCATGGACAACTGTCAATCCTAAATGTGCGATGATAAAAAATCAGAAGACTGAGAGCAATCACTCTCAGAAAATAATAACATTTCCTTCCTTATTTCCAAATTTGAGTTAATATATATTTATGAGTATAGTGACTGAAGAGTAGTTTGAGTTTCCAAACAGAAACATATGAAACACAATCTTCCTTCAAAAAACCAGTGCTATTCTTTATTAGGGTCAACTCATGAAGTGGAAGAGATGGGCATTCTAGGACTTCTGGGTGTGAGTTTCAAGTTGACATTGACACTCAGCACACCAAATTATCCGGATGAGTCTATGAATCATGAAGTATGTGGACAAACTATCACAGAGTTAGGACCACTGAGTCCATAGCCTCATCAGGTAACTACCTATCCAGTCCCCAAATCTGTAATTGGTGTAGATGCACTAGATAGATAAAAGCATGCAAATTTCTTCCTTGTCTTGTGAGTTAAAAACTATCACTGGTAGGATGAAGTGTGCAACTCTAAAACTGCCTAATCAGTGGGGTGATATTTTCACTTTTCTCTTTGTGAGGACTTTGTGTTAAAAGGAAAATGCCATGCTAGCCAGAGAGAATGTACAATTTCTCCAGTTATTTTGTCTTCATATTATGAGATTATTTTTTTTAAATCTCCAGACATGTCTTTAGATGTTAACGATAATAAAACAGTCAATTACTTGTGCATATCTCAAAGAGCTGTGAAACCAAAGAAATTTCTTTTTTTTATTCAAATGGAGGACTTGTTTACATTACAAAGCCTCAGAACAGAGGACCTTCTTTGGAGGAAGCACCACAGAAACACAATTAGAAACTTCAGTCCAAGATTTCTTTCCTGCAAATGGGCAAGTTGCATCTGTCTGCATTGTATCTCTAGTGTATGATTATAACAGAGAGAATTAATGCTGTCACTTCTGAAATAACACATGGTTTCTGTATTTCAGAAATTTCATTTTTGCTATGAGGACAAAACAAATAGAATTTCTTCCAGTCAACTAAGTGAATCCAATTCAATACTAAATCCCAGGAAGGAATAACAGAAGTTAGTACAACTCTTAAGGAGCTAAAGGATCTACAGTACCATAACATCTCCATTTAGCTCACCCAGCTGGATCTCTGAAAACCAAAAAGAAGAGCAGCAGCAAAAGTGAAGGGAAACTGAAAGATGATGGGGGAAAACTGCACACTCATCCAGGTAATGGTCTCGCCTGCAGCTGCTCTGCCAGATGTGATTTATTTGCAAGAGAAAATTACCATGGCCTCTGGTACACACTTTACGGCCTCAGAAAGGCAAATCTGAAACAGCTTGTATTTACTTGGAACAGATCGCAAGAGTCATGTATAATCTTGACCTAAACTATGATATTTCTTCTACCTTCTATAATAATGTCACCCAAGAAATATCAGGGCCATGTGGAGATTTTAAAAATATTCTTCCACAGATGAGTTAAAAATCTGAATCACCTCACCAGATTAGGCACTGACAGGAGAGTTGCTGTTTGAGTTTGCTGGAAACTAGAGTAGAAAATAATCAGGAAAATAACAAGAGATAGTGCAATCCGCTGACATTTCAGAATCTACCTCCAAGAGGAAGAAATGCAACTTGATCATTAGCCTTCCTAATTTTTGCTGCTCTGGGGAGATAAGTGCCCTCATCCTGGAGAATATATTCTCAAAATTTATGTGAGGAAATGATTCAAGCTAACAAAAGGGTTATATCAAGCTTTGTTCACATCACTACAATTAAAATCTGAAATAAGTGTATGATGTAAATGAAAACATTTATGTTGCTTAGTTTTGAAGTTCAAATCCCTAGACAAAGCTTCACACATGCCTCAGTGCCCCTGGTCAGAGCACAAGCAAAGGGAGATAACTGTCCTCCAAACAGGGGTCAGTCTTCTTTAGGATTTGCAAGGTAGAGCACATTTTGAACAGACCTTTCATCTTTATAAAATGCAGATCTTAAAGAAGACTGATACCTGAGAACTGTTTCTGGAAATATCACAGGAACTTAAACAAGATGGCAAACTAATAACTCACCATGAAAATTAATCCACCTGTCGATAATACCATTGAAGGCGTCTGGGTTGCTACTCGGTTCCCAACTGATGATGCTGTTGGGAGAGGTGGGTCACTTGGGGTGGTCTTTGAGAAAGTTTATTTTGTCCCTAGAGTATTTCTGTCACCCGTTGCCTACTGCTGGCCATTAGATCAGATATTTTGCTCCTCTACATGTTCTCCCATTGAGAAACTGGAAGGAATGCAGTTGAACAACCATAAATTCAGAACTCTAATACTAGCAGGAAAAGAACCACATTTTTTCCTTGATTTACTCTGATATTTTTGACAAGGCCTCCCACAGCATAGGACTTTAGATGAAGGTGCAATGAGAATCAAGTCATGTCATATTCTTGTACAAACTCTTACTGTTGAATGCGATGGTCATGTGTATCCGATAAAGATTTTTTTAAAAAAATCAGATCAACACCCCCAACTCACAGAGGGTCAGTACTGTTTTCATTGGGCCATCTTGTGGCTAAATATTTTCTCCAAACTAGTTGCAGGGTTTTTAAGACGGAGTCAGAACGTAGTGTCACACACTGCACACCTCTGCTTGTTTCTGCTCTCTACCCTTCGCATGTTTTACCATAAGAATATTCCCTGCTGAACACCCTTATCCTTGTTCTCACAGGATGCTGCCAGTCACCCAGACTGCAGCGAAGATAAGGGCAAGTAAGTGCACCAAATGGACTGATTCTTAAACAATTGTGTACTATGTTGAAATGCTTAGAAAAATACTGTGTTATTTAGAGTTTATATTCTTATAAAGTCATATATCCCAGATAAAAAGTGAACCTGTGAAACATCAACATTGTTTCTGTGCATTTTGCCCTGAGATGAAGTTAATGCTGCCTGACAAGACTAAAATAATTGTTTTTTTTTTTTTTTTTCTGATGGAAGAATCCATATTATTTGTCTTTGATAATTACCTGCATGGAAATATATTTTATAACTAATATAACAAAGCTAAACTATGTTTTCCCAGCTATTGTTTTTTTAAACAGGCAATAAACTGTATTTCTCTAGTATCTCTATTTAAGCAAACATTTACCTTTACTAACTCCTGAACTGAAGATATGAGATTAAAGAACATTTTAAAATCATAAACCCAGAAATATTGAGAAGTGGAAAGGGAGAATAGGAAAAAAAAAGGAGATACTAATAAAAGTGAGTCAGAGTTGATACCATTCTTAACCCATATTCCAGTTCCCCAAACAATTTCACTTTCAGTTTTTGTTTTCAGTTCTTTAGGAGGTCGGGTCACCCCGTGTTACTAGCATCCCTTCTTAAGGTTGCCTTGTGGTTATTCTTTACTCAGAGCTGATATTAGCTCACCCTGAGTCCAAAGTTAAGTCAGCCACAAAATACAGGTGGTGCCCCATGACAGCAAACCTCCAAATCTTAGCAATGGAAATTCTAAACAGTATAGAATTTTGTAGAATTTTTGTTTCAGGTCAACTATTCTGGGCTACATTAATACAAATCATAGGGATAATAAATACATAGGCAGTTGTGAGAGCAACATTGCCTCGGCAGTGATCACTATCATGAACCTTTGGTTTAGCCTTTCTTCCCCTTTTAATTCAAGCACACCATTCCATAAGCTGCTTTTTTATGTGATCATGCTATGAATTAAACAAAGCTCAGTCACTTTCTTATTACTTGCTTCGAGAAGTAGTTGGGTGCTTTAAAGTGCAAAAATAGAAAGTAAGTTCTCAAAATGGGTTCTAAAAATAGATGGCTCACAAGTCAGATGGAGAAAACAGCTACATCCCTGGTGTAGTTTAAGTCGGTGGTAACCTATGGATGGACTGTTTTTGTATCTAAAGAACAGGCTCTGATCTATGGTAGAATGTGTCCAGATGGAGGACAAAACAAAGCATCAGACTTTTCAGCAAGATTCAAGATTCGAATAACTTTGTGAACAACTTTGAAGACTGAAAGTCAGGTGATGTGAGTTTCATTTAATATTTTTTGAAATCAATTTCAGTGAATCCAAGGAATCCAGCCAGACTCTGAAAAAACTCATAATGGTCCCCCCAGTTATTGCAGGGCCTGGGAAGATTGGCTTGAAATTCTATTGAAATCAGTGTATGTCAATGTACCTGAGGCAATGGAAGCCAAGTCAAATTCCTTTAGGAATTTTTTTTCTCTTTAACTCAAAATCTATATGAAGATGTAATGAATTTTAGAGCCTAAAACAATCATAAGAATATAGTTGATAACATATTTCACACATTCTCAACAGAAAATGAGTATCACGTGAAGTAAGTCAGATGATAGTTAGGTTCAGCATTCCACAATCTTCCATTCAACATCTTCCAAATGTTATTTTGTGCATGATAAATACATCTAATTTTATTTTGTAATTACAAGTTTTAAAAAGAATATCCTTAGAAAACTACTTTCTGCCTTCAACGCTTACTTCAGAGTTGTGGTAAACATATTTGTGTCATGAAAGAAACAGATGACAAAATGTTTTTGTGTCCAATGCTCTGATACCTACAGGGCTCAAGTGAGGGTCGGATGATCTGACATCCAAATGTCTCTGGCACTGGGTTGGCTAGTTGGCTCTGCCACATTGAGCATCAACCACACACAGGGGGCAGTTCTTTTCCATGTTGGAATTTCTAAATGCTTTGAGTTTACTAAATGATAACACATGAATTGTGAGAGCAAGAATTCTATGAGAAAGAAGCACACTTATGATATATTGTCCTTTGACCTTGCTTTTAACAACATCAAAATGTGCATATCTACCACGTGCTCAATAGAGATCACCCTTCTACAGGAGTCTCGTGATACTCTTCGTCACAGCAGTAATAATTTTCTGATTATGACCTTCTTGTTAGGTGATCTACCAACAACATCCCATTTGAAGATTACTTCCTTGTACTGTCTCTCATAATAATTCATTTAGATTAAATTCATAGGAAGTAGAAGTAACTCAATGAAGAAAATTCCTTACAGTATTCTTAGAAAATACAGCTTTAAACAATATTAGGATAACAAATAATTTATCTTGAAAAATAATTTACTGATATGTACAATATGCTGGTTTCCATGGCTTACATACTACTATAATAACATTTTTCTATCTAATGAAGGATCAATAGCTACTTCTCAAAACTCCCGAATTTTAAAAATTAGACTTCCTTGGCTTCAGCATTTTGTTCTATGAAAGCATAAAAATATAGGATTGAGCAAAGGACTAGAATGTGAAATATAAGCCAGGAGATATCTCTGTGAATCCTAGAGAGAACTCTTGACCTGGAAAGTGCCTGAGAAGTGTCCTTATTTCCCTTTAGCTGAGAGTGTTTTGTCTGGGGATTCAGCAGGAAGCACTTAGCCAGACAGTCATGCCATCACCCTGGAACGTGAATGTCACAGTCCCACTGTGACATCTTTGAACTATTCTGTTCCCTACCACAGCTTAGGTAAAAGCAGAGCAGAGAATGCCTCATACAACCTCTTTGCAGTGATCTCTTATGTATTTGTGGAACAGTCATGTTATGCCTTTGTGTACTAAAATTCGATGTGCTAAAAGGACTTATCACAGTGCATAACAAAGATCTACCAGAGACTAAAGATTACAGTCACAGTAGAAGCCCCTTTCCTATGCTGCATCTCTGAGGAAAGTTAGCAAACTCTTGATCTTCATGTTGTTTACACTGAAGAGAGTCTGGATCTTTCTACCTTCAACTTCCCCTGATAATTATGTGCATTGACCGAATCCAAGCAGAAACTTTTTTCTTCTCTCAAACTGATTTGAAAAGCTAAAGATCTAAAGAGTAAAACATTTTTTTTTTATCATGTCAACTATTTAATCATGAGTTTGTGGAACTAATGTTATTACAAATAATAAATAAGCATGTAAGTTTATTCTAATAGCACTTTGTTTACAATGCAGGCAGACCTCTGTTGCTGACCCCTTATATGTACCTTCAGAAATAGGGAAATATAACTTAACAGAGCAAATACACAAATTGCATTCAATAATATAATAAAAGAAGAGAAAACATTGTTAGGGCTTGTGTTTAGTCCCTTTATGACTCATATAGATGAGATGGTGTTTTATTTTTGAGGGAGATGAATCTCAAGTGTGCAATGCTGGTATTAAGAGTATGTTATCACTTGATACTACATATGAGTGACTGGTTAGGAACAGTGCTCATCCCAGTGGTATGAAGGAGGTAAAAGGGACAGAAAGATGCTGTTAAGGTCTTTGGCTGCCTTTGCCATGTTCTGCAGCTCTGCCATGTCTATCTACCTTGGAGCCAGTGGACTATTTTTGGAAACTCTACAAACTGAGCTAAATAAACCTTTCACTTTAACTGAGTGTCAGGTGTTTTTTCTAAGCAATGAGAAAAAAAGTAGTTGACACAGAAATGTGGTGTTGTAGAAGTGGGGTTGTTTTTGTGATATCACCTGGCCATGGGGCTCAATAGCCTTTGAAACTGGCTTGTGTGAAGGGGAAGACCTGAGAAAGGTTCACTGGATTCATCTTCCTTATTTGTTTAAAGTCACAGAAAATTTAGTATCACAAATGAATCCTAGTATAAGCTGTGGACTTAGGATGATAAGGATTTGTCAGTGTCGGTTCACCCACTGTAAAAAATGTTCCTCAGGGGCAGAGATCATGGATAAAGATGCACAGCATGGTGCAGGAAATATACAGGAAAACTGTGTTTTCTGCTTCATTTTAGTGTAAATCTTCATCTGCTCTCACTAGTAAAAAAAAGATAAAAGATGTATATTTTTGTGTGAAATATAAAGAAAAACAGAAGTAAATAACTAAGACATGAAAGTAATCAAAACTGATGTATTAAACATCCAGATAAAACTGTGTAGGAATGTGAGTTGTGTACTCACAAAAACTTATTGTTTGGTTTTGTGTTGTCCTGGTTTAAAAATCTGAATTTTGAAACAAGAAGCCCTTTATTTTTCATTTTCCTTTGAGCGTGTAAATGATGTACTCAGTCTGTTGGTAAAAGTTTTCAAAATGAAGTACTGCTCAGAGATTCTTATTCTTTCCATTGTTTTATAGTACAAATGCAGCTATTTCCAAAATGCAACATTAAAACAGTCCTGAAACTCGCAATGAAAAATGGACTGCAATATAGTAAAATGCACAACTTCATTTTTCACTCAACTATATGATATATTTCAGTGTTATTAACAGTCTTTTTTGTATAGTTTTTCCTTTATTAGCTTATATATAAGTTCATTTTCTTTTTGCTTAAATAACACCTTTTAATATTTCTTTGTTTTAAGGTGTATGCTAAAAATTAATTTCACTTTTGTTAAATTTACAGTTCCTTATAGTTCATAGTGTTAGATGTAATTCTGATATTTTGTCAGTACTTTATCAGATAACATTGTTTCTTTCCCATGTATTACAGTTAGATACAACTTCTAGAGGGAAAATTATCTCAATTTTTCTCTAACATCAGAGTTGTTTAAATAACTAGGGATATTCTTACCCTTAAAAATGTACCTTGCTTTGATTCTTTTAATTAAAATTGATCAAAATATACATGGAAGAGGTATGCCTATTGAAGGAACACGTGAAAACATTTAGCTGGTAATTAATTTATAAATAAAATTAACTCTTTAAAATAATAATTCAAAAATATGCTTTGATTTCAGAGCATAAGAAAGTAGTTTATTTAACTTGGTCTTTGAGTCATTATCACAATAGTAGATACTTTCTTTTGTTCTTATGTTTCATGTATAGCCAGATATTCATATTTCTCATTTATTAAATCAGCTGAGGATAATTATGATATTATCTTATTTTTGAAAGTTTGGTTATGCCTGTACTCTAGCTCTTGTTTCATATTTTAAAAATTTGATCATAAAACGGAATGCATATCTTATTCAATCAAGTGTTTTCTAAGACACAGTAAACTCATGTTTAAACAAATCAGAGTTGTTATAGCTGTTTAAATCTGTTTTAAGTTAAATAATAATGTAAATTTAAATCTTATCATACATGATATACAAATTGTGTTGGAAAACTATACCATTACAAGGAACATCTGTTCACTAAAGCACACATAGTGAACTATGTAAAGAGAACTATGTAGAGAGAACTATTTGTAAAATGCACTCTCTGTATGATTAGTCAACATTCTGTTTCTGTAATAAATACTTGAGCTAGTCAAGATATAAGGGGAAAAATTTTATTTTAGCTTTTAGCTGAAAGGTCTCTGGTGTAC
>PVIR01044257.1:0-11315 GCA_004026965.1 Petromus typicus
ATTTTTCAGATTAGTTGGACCAAACTGTGCCCCTCCCTATACCACATCTTCCTGAAGACTTGCTCTCATCCTCCCCCCTGCATCTCTGCTGGCCACCCGGGAAGAGCTCTCACCGTTCCCAGCCAGAGCCCCTGGTCCTTTTGATGGTCCATCAAATGTGCTGAGATATTTCTATATACCCCTGTTTCCTAACCACATGACATGGAGCACAAGGGAGGACCGGAAGTGCCAATGTGGGGGCCGTGAGTTCTTCCAGTGTGTCTATCAGACCCTCTTGGGGAGCGCAGGTCATCTTGTTAGTTTAGTTCCAAACCACAGCACACGGAAGACTTGCCCCCTGGGATGACTGAGGACACCTAATTAATTTTTTCTTTATCAGTCCCCATGGCATTTTCTGTTTCTCAAGTGAACACTGTTTACCTCCCTCCACCAAGTCCACGTTTCTCCACCTATGATCACACCGACAGTACCAGCTCCGTTACAGAATGTGCCTCTATCAGAATCTGATGTTTGTTAAAAAACAGACAAACCAAAAACATTCTCATATCCCTCCCCAGATTGGCTCACTCTCCTGGGTGTGGCTTGGAACTCTTCTGTTTAACAAGCTCCCCAGGTGACATGCGCGTTGAGATCTGAGAGCTGCAGCTCTGTGCACTTCTGTCAAGTTCAGGCCAAGGTCATCTCCAGGTAGTTTCGGACACCTTCCCAACAGCTCCTCCTCTGGGGCAAATTGGATCCTGTCTTGCACTGACCCTTCCCCTACTTCTTCTGCCTTTCCTCAGGGCAGCAGAGATAAGGAAACCCTTAAATTATAGCATTCAAACATATAAAACATGCATCCCAGCATTATATACAGGCTAGAGAAACTGAAAGTAGCTGCTTGCACCCAAGACCTGATGACATTTTTTTTTTTTTTGAGACAAGGTCTCTTTTTGTAGTTCAGGCTGGCCCTGAGCTCAGCCTCAAATTCACATCACAGCAATCCACCTGCCTCTGCCTCCCAAGTCCTGGGGTTACAGGTGTTTTGAGCCACCACACCTGGCACTGTGGTATGTGGTACTGATTGCTGCTGGGTGTGAATCTCCACACCCAGTATTCTATGTGGTTACCGGGGATTGAACCTGGCCCTTGTGCTTGCAAGACAGACACTGGAACCACTGAGCTAAATCCCTGGCTAGAGACCTGATAACTTATGCAATGGTACACCACATCTCCTCCAGGGAATATTATACAACTATTAACAATGACTAGTTTTTTTTTTTTAATATCTTCTCATTGAAACTTAAAACAAACAAACAGATACTTTTTTGTGCTTCTGGGTGTTGAACCAAAGATTGCTAGGCAAGCAATCTGTCACTGAATTACTTCCCTACCCTTGTTTATTTTATGAGGCAGGATCTCACTAAATTGGCCAAGGTGGCCTCAAACCTCCCACCAGGGATGAGCTCAGTGTTGCAGTGCCTGTCTAGCAAAAGCAAGATCCTGAATTAGATTCCTAGTACCCCCCCAAAAAAATTAATTCAGCCTCTCAAGTACCTGGAATTATCAGCATGTATCATCACGCCCAGCTTTTTAAAAGTCACCTTTGGCTGGGGATTTAGCTCAGTGTTCTGGCACCTGCCTTGCAAGCACAAGGTTCTGAGTTCAATCTCCAGTAACCACACACCACAATACCGTGCGGGGTGGTTCACACCTATAATCCCAGCAATCAAGAGGCAGAGGCAGGAGGATTGCTGTGAGTTCGAGGCTTGTGTGGGCTACCTAATGAGTTCAGACCAGCCTGAACTACAAAGCAAGACCCTGTCTCAAAAATAAAAAATAAAATAATAAAACAAAATGTCACTTTTAGTAGTATATTAAGGGACCTAAGGTGTTTATCTATCATGCATGAGACCTTGGGTTTACTCCCCAAAATCCCCTCATACACATAAGAGCACATTAAGTTTCTTTTTTGTTTTTTTAGGTTTTTTTGAGACAGGGTCTCGCTTTGTGGTTCAGGCTGGCCCTGAGCTCAGCCTCAAACTCACATCACAGCAATCCTCCTGCCTCTGCCTCCCGAGTGCTGGAATTACAGGCGTGAGCCACCATGCCCGGCACTGTGGTATGTGGTACTGGTTGCTGCTGGGTGTGAGTCTGCACGCCCAGTATGGTATGTAGTTACCGGGGATCGAACCCGGGTCCTTGCGCTTGCAAGACAGGCGCCAGAACTACTGTGCTAACTCCCCAGCCCACGAGCACATTAAATTTCACAGTTTCTAGCATTTGTCTAGTTCTCTACATAAGTGTGTTTTATCTAGCTACTTATTATTTATCTATTTATGTTTTTATGTACTTACTTGTAGTGGGTATGGAACTGAGGGCTTCAAACACGCTAGATAAATGGTTTATTGTTGAATTGTACTTCCAACCGTTATTACCTTTATAATCAGAAAAACATAATGTAGTTATTTCCATTTTTGTTTGTTTGTTTTGGTTTTTTTTTTTCTTTCTTTTTTGTTTTGAGGCAAGATCTTGCTATGTGGGTCAGGCTGGTCTCAAACTCAAGTAATCCTCCTGCTTCAGCTTCTTGAGTGTGCACCACCACTTGTGACACTGTTTATTCTTTTTTGAAGTTATTTTCATTGGGAAAACACAAAGAGTTTACCAGGTATTTATTATAAAGAAGCTTATTTAGATTACTTTGTAAGCCTCAGTAATGAAAAGCTTTTTAAATTTGCTGTGATAAGGCAGCAAATACTACAGGATAATTTCCCAGATTGGTAGGATCTGTGTTTCCAGATGGAAGAGGTCACTGAGTCCGATGTGATGGTGCACACCTAACGAGGCCGAGGTAGAAGGTCCCCATAGTGCAGTGTGCAAGGGTGTTGTAGGTATGGAGACCACTGCAGATAAGAGCACAGCAAGCCATTGAAACAGGAGGAAGCGGCAGCCCCAGATCTCACTGTCAAGCCAGCCCTTGCCGCTGCCCAGAGTTGCTCCTTGGTCAGAAATGAATAGGAGCAAGGCTGAGTCCAGAATACACAGCGTCTGGACTGGGTGAACAGCATCGAATTCATGCCCTGGCTGGTGCCCAAGAAGGAGCCGGCTGAGCTGCGGTGGGGGCTGAGAAGCAGCTCTGCCCCTACACTGCGAGGGATAGGAACGGTGTGTACGTGCATGGTGAGGCCCGCGACACGTGTGTATCTGGTGCAGTCCAGATGTCCCAGAACAGAAAATCTTGCTTCGAGGCCCATGAGGACGTGAAGCTGTCCATTGCTGCACAGTGCAGCGAGGACATGCTGTGTGGCATGTGCGTGGAGGTGGTATAGGAGGAGGCCAACCCCAGGGCGCGCCGCCTTGGCGTCCTCTCCAGTTGCTACCACACCTGGTACCTCAAGTGTATTCCAAGTGGAGGAGTGCTAAGCGGTTTGAGAGTGAGATCATAAACTCCTGCCCCGAGTGCAGGGTCACGTGTAACTTTGTCATTCCAATTGAGTGCTGGGTGGAGGAGAAAGCAGAAAAGCAGAGATTCATCAGAAACACAAGGAGGCCATGAGGAAAGCAGGTATGTTGATAAAAGCGGTGGGATCTGTCCATTTGGAGGGAACTATTTTTACAGTGTGTTATCCTGATGGCCACAGATGGGAGCCACAGTTCAGAGAGTAGGAATGTCAAGTAGTACCGGCCTGGTGGAAGACCCACTTCTGGGAGCTTCCTAAGGAAAGAGCAGCGCCTTTGACAGTGGTGAAGAGGGGGTTGTCACCTTTGCACTAGGCCAGATGTTGCTCTGTTTTTTTGGCAGGTGGGAACCTTGAGCTGACTGACTCTGAGGGGACTTGTTTCCCGGTGACTGGAAGACTTTGGTGACTTGGACCTATCACAGCTTTGCATGGAGCAGGAAGGGCCTGCCCAGCCTGACAGCAGCTGCCCTCTGGGCATGTGGCAGCGTGTTGTTCTCCTACTCAGGCCTCAGCTCCTGCTGCGGTCCTGACCACTTACCAGGACCTGCTTTCTTTCCCACTTCCCCACAACTGGATTATTTTCTCTGTTTATTTATTTATTTATTTTTAGGTTTTTTGAGACAGAGTTTCACTTTGTGGTTCAGGCTGGCCCTGAGCTCAGCCTCCAACTCACATCACAGCAATCCTCCTGCCTCTGCCTCCCAAGTGCTAGGATTACAGGCGTGAGTCACCACGCCCCGCACTGTGGTATGTGGTACTGGTTGCTGCTGGGCGTGAGTCTCCATACCCAGGATTGTTATGTGGTTACTGGGGATTGAACCCGGGCCCTTGCACTTACAAGACAGGCGCCAGAACCACTGAGCTAAATCCCTGGACCTATTTTCTCTGTTTTAAAAATTTACACAAAGCCAAGGATTTAGCTCAGTGACACCACCGCCTACTTGCAAGCGCAAGGTTGTGAGTTTAATCCCCAGTACTGCAAAAACCAAAACAAAACTAAACGAACAAAAAAAACAGTTACAAAAATAAATATCCAAGTTAAAAAAAATAGAATCAGAATGCAGCTGGATATGGCGACACACACTTGGAATTCTACCTACTTAGCAAGAAAGTGTCTCAAAATAAAAAATAAAAAGGGTTGGGATGTAGGTCAGTGTAGAAAGTCCCTGGAGTTCCATCCCCAGAAGTGGGGGAAAAAATCAGAGTGATACATTGGCTTCTGCTGAAGACATTAGATAGTAGGTCACCATGAAGTTTCAAATTTAAACCCTATGAGGAAGAATGGTGTTTATATTTAACCCAAACAGCTATCCATGTGAAGGTAGTATACAGACATGAAAGTGCTCTGATATTTTACCTACACAGAGGTAGTATAGAGACATACGAGTGCTCTGATATTTTACTTTTCAAGCAGTCAGTCCTAGGGCGCTCCTCATTTTAGTTCAATGAGAGTGTGTGATGTGAAAGAAAAGCTCTGCACCATGCAAACTGGAGAAAGGTGGCCCTTCCTCTCAGTTGACGCTCTGCTTACTGACTGCCTGGATGAGAGTGGCTTTATTTTGTCCTCCCTTGGTGCCATGATGTTCTGTCTTGCCACCAAATACAACTACGGAACCAGAGATGTTTGACCAACACTTCTGACACTGTGAGCCAAGATTTATTCCTGGGCTGGGGATTTAGCTTAGTGGTTTCTGGCATCTACCTGGCAGGCCCAAGGACCCGAGTTCGATTCCTAACAACCACATATCACAATGTCAGGTGTGGTGGTGGCTCATGCCTGTAATCCCAGCACTCCAGAGGCACAGGCAAGAGGATTGCTGTGAGTTTGAGACTTGCCTGCTTACACAGTGAGTTCAGGGCCAGCCTGAACTACAAAGGGAGATCTTGCCTCAAAAAAAAAAAAATTAATCATTTCTCCTTTGAAATGATTTTCTCAGGCATTACATACCAGTGACAAAAAGCTAATACATTAAACAACCCAGCAATTCCATTCCTAGTTATGTAACCAAGAAAACTGAAAACAAGTGTTTGCAGGAATAGTTCTGTCACATTCATAATAACCAAAAATGCAAACAATACAAGTGTTCATCAATTGATGACAGAATAAAATATGGTATGAACAGGGGATTTAGCTTGTGGTCCTAGCACTTACCTTGCAAGTGCAAGGGCACGGTTCTACCCCCGGTTACCACATACAACAATGCTGTGAGTGGAGACTCACGCCCATCAGCAATCAGCATCACACACCACAGTGCCGGGCAAGGTGGCTCACGCCTGTAATCCCAGCACTCGGGAGGCAGAGGCAGGAGACTTACTATTGAGTTCGAGGCTGAGCTCAGGACCAGCCTGAACTAAAAAAAGTGAGACCTTGTCTCCAAAAAAAAAAAAAAGTATGAACATTCATACAATGGATGATTCTACTTTTGTAAAAAGGAAAGAAATACCAGTACATATTACAACATGGAAGAACTTTGAAAGCATGACAAATGAAAGAAGACAGACACAGACATAAAAGGCCACACATACTCTCTGATTCCATTCATGTCAAGTGTTCATCATAGGCAAATCCACATACACAAAAGTTAACTGAGTGGATTCAGATGTACCTCAGGAGCCAGAGAATTAGCTCAGTGCTTCTGGTGCCTGCCTTTTTTTTAAAGGTTTTTTGAGACAGGGTCTGGCTTTGTTGTTCAGGCTGGCCCTGAGCTCAGCCTCAAACTCACATCACAGCAATCCTCCTGCCTCTGCCTCCCGAGTGCTGGGTTTACAGGGTGAGCCACCACGCCCGGCACTGTGGTATGTGGTACTGATTGCTGCTGAGTGTGAGTCTGTGCCCCAGTACTGTATGTGGTTACCGGGGATCGAACCCGGGTCCTTGTGCTTGCAAGACAGGTGCCGGAACCACTGAGCTAAATCCCCGGTCCTGGTGCCTGCCTTTTAAGCACAGTATCCCCAGTTCAATCCCCAATAACCACATACAACAATACCGGATGTAGTGACTAACGCCCAGCAGCAATCAGTACCACATACCACAATGCTGGGCGAGGTGGCTCATGCCTATAATCCCAGCCCTCGGGAGGCAAAGGCAGGAGGATTG
This sequence comes from Petromus typicus, assembly GCA_004026965.1. Classification (NCBI taxonomy): domain Eukaryota; kingdom Metazoa; phylum Chordata; class Mammalia; order Rodentia; family Petromuridae; genus Petromus; species Petromus typicus. The sequence continues at coordinate 6,538 of PVIR01044257.1, forward strand.
CTGAGTTTGAGACAGAGTTCAAGACCAGCCTGAACTACTAAGTGAGACTCTGTTTGAAAGAAAAAGATGCACCCAGTGCCAGGCGTGGTGGCTCACGCCTGTAATCCCAGCACTCGGGAGGCAGAGGCAGGAGGATTGCTGTCATGTGAGTTGGAGGCTGAGCTCAGGGCCAGCCTCAACTATAAAGCAAGACCCTGTCTCAAAAAAAAAAAAAAAAAAAAAAAAAAGATGTACCTCAGGGATAGAGTGTGTATTTAGCAAGGACAAGGGCCTAGATCTGATCCCCAGCGAGGCTAAAATAGCTTATTGGTTGGCTGAGGTTAGGAGGAGGAAGTGATGAGGAGTAACTGCCAACTTACAGGAGGGAGTTCTTTTTGGGGTAAGGAAAGTGTTTCTGTGATGTTTATACAACATTGTGAATATATTTAAAAATAATGAACTGCACACTTAAAAAGGCCAACTGAATTTCATGTCAAATTTTATCTCAATTAAAGATACATTTAATTATAACAAAGCAAAATGAGGAGATAGATTTTTTTTGCAAATGGCAGGAGGACCAAGAGGGAAGGAAGCAGGAGGGGGGAAGGGTATAAAATAATTAAGGTGTCTTATTACAGCTGAGTGTGGTGGCACACACCTGTAATCCCAGCACTCGGGAGGCTGAGGTTCGAGGTGAACTTGGGTTACGTAGTGAGTTTGAGGCCAGCCTGAACTATATAGTGAGACTCTATTTCAAAAAACCAAGAACAACAATAAAGATGTGTTATTACATGTACCAACTCACCCGGATGAATGTAATCATTAGGTACTGCAAATGTACTAATAAAAATGAAAACAAGACATCCAGTTCAAACTATTTTGACAATTAAAAAAAGTTATTTTAAACAGGGAGTGTGTGAAAACAAAATATCCCATAGGGCTAAAATCCACTGAACCTCAAGACCTCCCCAAACACACCCTGGAAATGTTTCTGGGGGTCCTAGGAATGCAACTCAGGCTTTCCACACATGAGGCAAGCCTCCTACCACTAAGCTACATCCCCAGCCCTTGCTGTTTTTTTTTTAGGTTTTTTTTTTTTTTTTTTTTTTTGAGACAGGGTCTCGCTTTGTGGTTCAGGCTGGCCCTGAGCTCAGCCTCCAACTCACATCACAATCCTCCTGCCTCTGCCTCCCGAGTGCTGGGATTACAGGCGTGAGCTACCACGCCCGGCACTGTGGTATGTGGTACTGGTTGCTGCTGGGTGTGGGTCTCCACACCCACTATTGTTATGTGGTTACCGGGGAATCGAACCCGGGTCCTTGCGCTTGCGCTTGCAAGACAGGCGCCGGAACCACTGAGCTAACTCCCCGGCCCCAGCCCTTGCTCTTTTGAAACAGGGTCTCAAGGAGCTCCCCAGGCTGGCCTAGCCTTGTTTGGATACTCCTGCCTCAGCTTCCTGTCCTAATCAGAGGGTCCATTCTGCAAAGGAGCTTGGGAAAAAAGAAGAGTTAGTAGTGACAGAGAGCTAGATCATCCAAAGATCTGATGCTGCCGCTCACTGGCCGTGAGCTCTTCTGCAGAATTCTTCATCTTTCCAAAGTTCAGTTGCCTCATCGCTCAAATGGGGCAATAACAGTATCTTATCAGTGGTTGTGCAGATTATAAGAGATACAGTTTGTAAAATCTCAGGTTGGCTCAGAGTAAAACACAGATGAGGAGCTATTTACTGTTAGTATTTGACAACTTGTTAAACGCTTGGGGAATTCCCGATCCCCACACAGAGTAAACAGTATGACCACAAAAAACAAAGTGAGCAGGTAGCAGGAGATGATTTCAGGAAAAAGCAACCATATCTATCATTCACTGTGAGCTCACTCCGTTTCCAGCCCATGGACCGCCTTCTCCGGAGTTAGAGTGTAGCCCTGGGCATGGAGGTGGCCGTTGTCCCAAGAGAAGAGATGCCTTTGGAAGCCAGGAAAGCGAGAGGCGGAATGACCGTGGTTGCGCGATGCAGGGATGGCGCTGGGCCACATTGGGGCAAAGCTCTTCGGAGCAAGAGCAGCGGCCTCCTGGGACCCCATGCTGGGCAGATGAGGGTTAGGTGGCAGTGGAATGGACCGCTGGGCAGGGGACCCCGTAGACGCCCCACCTGCCGTGTGCTGGCAGAATTCCTTGATGGCGGCGACAGAAAGGACTGAGGAACCGGGATACTAAAATCAGAGGAGGCCAGGGCTGGGGAAAACTGAGATCAGAGAGGATGGAATCCTGGGCTTGCAGGGTCCGAAAGGGGCTTCCTGTTGTAGGATCGCAGTGTGGGTAGTGGGAACCGGAGGGGCACTCCCGCTGGGCCTGCCCCATGCGGTCTGTGTCATCTGCACCCTGCCCCCTGCTTTAAAGTCTGAGCGCAGGGCCCAGTTTACCCACTGGTGTTCTCCTATAATCCGGGTTTATTTGCTAAATTGTTTTTCTCCTGTTTGTACGAAAGAACTGTATTCCTTTCATGGGCTCCTTGAAAGCAGACCTAGCTCTCATCTCTCAGTCCCCAGTGCCTGGGCCTGGCAGACTCACAGTAGGTGGTGGGTGAATACAGTCAATGGCTGTGCTGGTGAACTGCTTCTCCTTGGTTGAGCAGAGGTTTCAGCCTTGGGCTCTGGCAGCAGAGGCCAAGAGCCTGCCCGGGAGTAGTGACATGTCCCCTGTCAGAATCTCTCGTGGTGTAGATTGGTAGGCAAGGCCAGAGTGTGACCGTTGCTCTTTTCTAGCTTCATACTGCCCTTTGAATGAAGATGTGACTAGTGCTGTGATTCTTAAAGTGAGGACATGGACTCGAGGGGTAACCCAGGGTGCCACATTTCCTGAGGCTTTGGCCCAACCTGAGCACGTGACCAGCATTTCCTGTACTTGTCCCTTTGGGCACTGTAGTAGTCAAGGCTCTCGGGAGCAGGCGTGTGGAAAGGGTATCAAAATAGGGAGAGAAATGCCGTGTTTTTTACTTTTATTCTTTTGAGGGTGCTGGGGATCAAATGCTAGACAAATGGTCTACCACCGAGTCATACCCCTCAATGTTGCCATTTAATACCAGTCTCAGATTGACTTGACATAGATGTATTTATTTATTTATTTATTTATTTTTTTTTTTTTTTGAGACAGGGTCTCGCTTTGTGGTTCAGGCTGGCCCTGAGCTCAGCCTCAAACTCACATCACAATCCTCCTGCCTCTGCCTCCCGAGTGCTGGGATGACAGGCGTGAGCTACCACGCCCGGCACTGTGGCATGTGGCACTGGTTGCTGCTGGGTGTGGGTCTCCACACCCAGTATTGTTATGTGGTTACCGGGGAATTGAACCCGGGTCCTTGCGCTTGCGAGACAGGCGCCGGAACCACTGAGCTAACTCCCCGGCCCCCTACATAGATGTATTTATCAAATTAATTGAAGTAGATCTCTGGGGGGAGTACAATGACAGTAAGACACAGGGTTTACACGGAGGCAGTCAAAACTGGGTAGGGCAAGGGCCAGGGATTTAGCTCAGTGGTTTTGGTGCCTGCCTTGCAAGCGCAAGGGCCCTGGTTCAATCTCTGATTACCACATACCACAGTATGGGTGTGGTGGCTCACATCTATAATCCCAGCACTCAGGAAGCACAGGCAGGAGGATTGCTGAGTTCAAGGCTGAGTTGAGGACCAACCTGAACTATAGAGTAAGACCCTGTCTCAAAAAAACAAAACAAGGGCTGGGAATTTGGCTCAGTGGTTCCTGCAAGCACAAGGGCCCGGGTTGGATCCCGGAAACCACATAACAATACTGGGTGTAGAGACTCACGCCCAGCAGCCACCAGTACCACATACCACAGTGCCGGGCTTGGTGGCTCATGCCTGTAATTCCAGCACTCAGGAGGCAGAGGCAGGAGGATTGCTGTGATGTTAGTTTGAGGCTGAGCTCAAGGCCAGCCTGAACCACAAAAGCGAGACCCTGTCTCAAAAAACCTAAAAAAAAAACAAAAAAAACCCCAAAACAACAACAAAAACCTGGATAAGGCAATAGCTTTACATTCATAACATATTCAGGAACTCAAGAAACTTATCTAAGAAAGTCTTTTTCTGCCAGAGGTTCACAGAACATTTGTGGGGCTTTTAAATTATATGCAAACAGCTGTAGTGCTGTAGTTGCAGCTACTCAGAGGCTGAGGCAGAAGGACCACTAGAGCTTCAGAGTTCTAGTCGAGGCAGGCAATAGAGTTTGACCCTGTCAAAAAAAAAAAACAAAAAACCAAACCAAGCAAAACAAACAATTTAAAAAGAACAAAAGAATTTAATTGCCTAATTGGACAATGTGTTGCTGCAGTTCGTGCACAAGATATACAGACTTCTCTAACCAGATTAAATCCTTGAGTGTGAGTGTAAACCAGAGAGATAAGCCCCCAAAGTCAGATGTTGACTATCTTCTCTTTCTTTTTCTTTTTTTTCCAGTACAGGGTATTGATTGAACTTATGCTTATGAAGCAGTCCAACACCGCTGAACTAAACCCTCTGCCTTTATTTTTTTTTCTTTTTTTTTGAACTGGGTATTGAGTCCAAGACTTTCATACTAAGTTACATTCCTAGGTGTGTTTTCTTCCCCCTAGTTAGGGTCTCGCTAAATTGCTAAATTACCCAGACTGGGCTCAAATTGCAATCTTTCTGCCTTAGCCTCCCAGAGTGTTGAGGTTATAGACATGTTTCATCATGCCTGGTTCTTGTTAAGCTATTTTGTGGAGACCACAAGCAATTTTCATTTTTTATAAAAAGTTTTGTTATTATTATT
>PVIR01044258.1:0-11296 GCA_004026965.1 Petromus typicus
TTTCCTCTATGGTTACCGTGCCAAGAACTTGGCAAAATTTCATTTTCATGGTTATCCAGGAGATGGGAACTCTTAATTTCCCATTCTCACACATAAAATCTGAGTCTCAGTGAGTTAAGTGACTTTCCCAAGGTCAGAGACACTATATGTGGAGATGGCATGGTTTCACTCCAAGACCTTCTCTCATTAGACATCATGTACTCCAGCAGGCATTCCTGCAGAAGTGTCTGTCCTCCTTTATGTTCATGTGTGGTTACACAATCTCTATTCTCAAACTTATTACAGTATAATAGAGTCACTGTCTTATTCTCTGTTCCCAGGTAGTCTGAAGTATTGTAAAGGAATGGGCTGTCTGTCCTTGTGTTCCTAGCACCAAGCACAGTGCCTGGCATATGGTAGGTGCTTAATGAATACATGATGTATAACTACCATAGAATGAATATTTATGTCCATCCAAAATCATTTGTTGAAGTCCTCTACCTCTAGGCCTAAAAATAGGCCACGAATGAAGAAACTCATTGAGCAGAATCAGTTGTGGTAAAGAGGAGGTGATGTCTTTGGAAAGGTGGAGCTTTTGAAAGTCTGCTTCATAGAAGAGGTCAAAGAAAGTCCTTGCTTCTTCTGACAAGTCAGGATGCCGTGGAAAAAAAAAAGAGTCAGCCATGAACCAGAAAGTGGGGCCTCATTGGACAGCTGATCTGCCAGCAAGCAGCTCCAGAGCTGTGAGAAATAAATTTCTGTTGTTTATAAGCTACAGAATCTTGATATTTTGTCACAGCAGCTGAAAGGACTAAGGCAATAACCTAGATACTGGTGGGAACTTGGTGCTTCCTTGAGCCTCTTTGGCCTGTGGAGATGAGAACTCTTCCTGCAGCTCCTTCGATCCCAGCCCTTCTTGCTCATAATCCCTTCTCTCTGTGTGTCTGCATTGTAGGCTCCCACACTGGTTAACTTTTGTTCTCTCATTTGCAGTTTTCTCCTAATGCTTTCCCCTCACCTTACAACTTCATGGCCTGTTAATTTTATTGAAGTCTTGACTCGTGGAGATGCACCTGTTGCTCACTCGTAACCTTTCAACTTCTTTTGTACAGTTTTTCTCTGTCATATGGCCCACTGCATAGAATCCCTCTCTGTCTTGCTCTGCATCCAGGTAGATATTTCTTTCTCTGATCTCTTGGAATCTTGGTAGCAAGTGTTTAACTGTTTCATTCCATTTGAATAAATAAAAGTTTAGATTGGAGAATAAGTTGTGAATAAAAGTGAAGAATTGAGCTTTATAATTTTAACCTTGCCCATGAGACTCTCTTTAAGGCTGAATCCTTGAATATATTGGTATATTAGGCATGTCTGATTTCATGAATGAGTCTATTTAGCTATCTTTTTGGTATCAGGGTTGTGCTATAAGGGAGAATGCTTTTTTTTTCAAAGCATATGTTTATCTACTTTGAGCTTTGAAACTGTGTAGGAAGGTGTCCTCTACTTTGAGTCTATGGCAGATTTAGCAAAATGTCCTGTGCAGAGTAGGCACTCACTTAATATGGAGTTGATTGATTGAATAATTATCATACCCATAAACACTTACATTACCTGATGAGTGTCTTTTTCAATATGACTATGGCTATGACCTTCGTGTAGTTCATTAGCAAATGAAAAGTATGCTCATTTCCAGGGAAGGAAATGAGAATATAAAAAATGTGGTTCTATTTGTAGTGCCATTACTGTCTTACTATTTGATTAAGAACAAATCCTTAACCTTTTAATGCTAATACTTACCTATGACTCTGATCTCAAGGGCTACTGCAATACCCAGGTCCTGGGGAGAATAATATAATAATGCTGACCTGTTTGAAGTGATAAAAATAGGCCACAAATGAAGAAAATCATTGAGAAGAATCAGTTAGTGGTAAAGAGGAGGTGATGTCTTTGGAAAGGAAGAAACAAATGAGAAATTTCACAACCATTTTTGTAATCATAACAGTTCCTTCCTTCATGAAACAATCACCATTTTGCTGATTAGGACACTGGGCTTCAGAAATTCAAAGTGTTGTGAGCCCTGTCTTATAGCTAGCAAGAGCCAGCAATTTCAGCTCCAATCTTGTGTCTCTTTCCTCCACTCCACCCCACATCCATTCAATGTTTGCTATCATCATTTCAGTTTTCAAATGCCTGGGGCAGAATTTTTAAAGCTATCATATACGGAAAAATGATATCTTTACGGAAAAATGAAAACAGAATTATGTGGATGGAAGTGGCAGCTGGAACTGAAAAACCTATTAATGAAGTCTTCAAATATTAATTGTGGTCTGCATCTGACTTAGGGTTATTGACGCCTTCTATGTGTTGCGCACCCTGTTGTGCCAAGTGGCACGCAGAGACATGAAAAGCAAAGTTCTGCCATTAGGAGACTTTGAGCCATGAGAGGTGAGAAGATTTCCAGGTAGACAAAGGAGTGACGGATGTTCTAAGAAGACAGAAAGAAAAGGAGGTACAAAGGCAGAGAATTTCTTATTTATCTAGGGACTGTGAGTATTTCAGTCTAGCTGAGGACCAGGAACCATTACAGAAACAAAGCAAAGGAGGGAAGAAAAGCAAATACAGGTGAAATCAAGAAGAACGTTGAGCTGAAAATCTGAGCTCCACGGAGGGGAGGCTTTGCCTCTGGACAATGGAGAAGCAGCTAAGAATTTTATTGGGTGACTCAGGATCAAATTGGGCTTTACAAACAATCTGAGGATCTTACAAAGTCACAGGTAGGAGCAAGGGAGGAGAAAAGGGAGCCGGTGTGTAGAATGCTGTCGTTGTGGACTAACTGGTGGCTACACTCATTCTCCCTTTGACAGGTGAGTGGGAAACGGCATCTTGTTAGCTTTGCTTAATGATTTGATTTGAGTTGTAGTTACCTGAAATTTGGTGATTGATATTTTAAAGTTATCACTGAGTAGTAATTCCAGTTGTTCTTTCTTCTAAATCAAAGTGCAGGCCAGAGATTTTATAGCTGTTTTTGTGTTAAGGTGTAATGTTTCTTTTTGCTAATGCCTTTTCCTTATTTGCTTCCACCGACTTTTAAATCCTTTCCTGCCCACTTACCATCTATATCATAACCCTCCTGTGTTTGCTCTTAATGTGTTTTACTTCTTCATAATCTGGTCCTCACCTGATCCTAATTCTCTCTAATATTTCTTTTTCTTCCCTTGAGGAAAGCATATCCATTTTTGGTTTCAAATGCTCATCACCTTTTGTAAATATTAAGGCACCGATTCAATTTAATTTCAAAAATAATGTTTTTCTATTTCTTTTTCTGTCAATAAATTACCTTTGTCATCTTTTAAAAGCTGTATTGTCTCATAATTTTCTTCTGTGCTCTTTGTTGTTGTGTTTTGTTGTTCCCCAGGGGATACAAGAATATATATCGATGTAATGAACAATGTGGAAATAAAAAAAAAAACAAGAAGAATTTAGGGTCATATTCATATGCTATAGTGTTTACCAGTAATATATTTCAAAATAAGACATATATTTCAGTCCTGATGAATCAAATATTTAAGAAACATCCTTTAAGTGGAGAAATATATGTGAAAAAAATCGCCACTGACCCTGAGAGGCCTCCTTGAAAGATTCGAGCTGTGGATGATTTAACTTCCGTTTTAGTCCTGCTTCTTCTACCAATGTTATCATCGTGAACATTGCTCATGAGGGTTCTGGGAGCCAAAATGGGGGTCAAAGATCAGAAAACATAAGATATAACATTAGATAAAATATTAGCAGCCCTGGAACTATTCACAAAGTCATACATTATATTAGAGCTACCATAGTCCATGTAGGAAAATAAAAATGGGAAATTGCTTAGGCCATTTTCTTTTTTATTGCAGAAATTAAAGGTCTAATTTAGAATTATGAATTTATGTAAACAGCCATCAATACCAGTTTATTTGTTCAGGTACTTGAAATTATAATGGGATTTTTATGGAGTTGTAGTAATAATTAGTCATTCAGCATATAGATTTATATGTGTGTGTATGTGTGTGTGTGTGTGCACATATACATACCTATATATAATACATACATATATATATACATACACATAGATATATGTGTTAAAAATTATAGAATTGCAGCGTGGGTGGGGCTATGGGAAAAAATGAGAATTAAGTTGTGTCTTATACTGGTACAAATCCCCATTATGGAGTGCAATCATGATGTGTATATTTAATGTACCAATAAAGATAATTAAAAAAAATTATAGAATTGCAAAGATGCTCTGAGGAGTCTTTCAAGTTCAGATGACATGTTTCTGAAAGTTCTTTAATAAACACACTGTCTTCTTCCTGTCTACTAACCACATGATAGTATGTGGGGAAACTGATGCTAATAAATTGATGATATATTGATGATATTATGGCACTACTTAAGTCCTTCAGATTAGCTGTGATCCTTATTTTATAGATGAGGCAAAGACTCACGGGAAGAAAGAGTCACTTGCTCAAGGCTGCATGAATATGTAGTCTAACAAAGAGTCAAAGTTTTACCTAGTCATTCCGGAGCCCTGAGAGTGATCAGAAGTAGAAAGTCACAGGAATAACTCATCGTCAGATAAGAGCTTTTTTCTACTAGGAGTATTCACATTCCCAAAGAATCCTGTTGGTAGTCATGGATAATTTCCTTCTGCTTCAACCTGGGGTGCCATCTTTTGTATTCTCTAAGTATCTAAGTCTTGAATAAGCTATCATAATCTTTTTCTTTTCCTTTAACATCTTTCTTGAGCTTGCTTGAGAATTTGTGCCTCTATGGATAATGAAGGAGAATTAAACTTTTATGATTCAGTAAACTTGATCAACCACAATTGATTAATGATATATATATATGTCAATTTTTAAAGTTATACAAGAACAATATATGTCAATTTGTAAAGTTGTACAAGAACAACAAGAAAAAATATATATAAGAAAAAAATATATATATACGTAAAATTTTAAAGAATGAATTAACTTCAAAAAGAGGAACCTTTGTATACTGCCAGCCCAGCTTACCAAATAATTACTGATATCTTTAAGACACTGTAAAACCATTTTTTTGATCTTCTTCCTACAGTTAACCTTATCCTGTGGTGTGTATGTAACACTTTCTTAGTTTCCTTCAAGGCTTTATCATATGTATAGTTATTCTACATTTATTATGTTTATTTATTTGAATTCTGGAATTGAATTCGTGGCCTCCTATAGGCTAAGCAAGTATTCTTTTGCTGAGCTACACTTCTTGTCTTTCTGTTTTTAGATTCAACATCAGTGTGAAGCTGACAAAATGTTTGATCACCTAAAAACAGTGTGGAAAGCTGAATTATTTAGTAGTGACCAGGACTTCCTAATTTTTTACCATAAGTGAGAGGAGGATATTTCCCATAGCATGTATTTTCAAGGGCTATGTATCAGTCAACTTTCCGACTGCTGAGCCACAAAACCCATGGCCTAAAACTTGAACAAGAAGAGTTTTATGTAGCTCATAGTTTCAAGGGATTCTGTGCATGATCATATGGCTCTAGGGCAGATGCATCATGATGGAAGAGCACGGTGGAGAGAAGATACTTAGTCATGATATCCAGGAAGCAAAGTAGAGGAAGAGCACCAAAGAGGAAGGGGCCAAGGACTACACAAAGCACCTATGGTCACATCTCCATGATCCGTGCAGACTCACTGAGAAGGACACTTGACCAGTCCCCTAGGTGTGGGTCAAAAGCCCAACAACTTGATTTTGTCAAGCTTAATCATCACAGAACAGTAGGAGGCAAATTTATGTTGTATTATGATTAAATCCCACAAGACTTGCACCTTTATTCAGCAACCTTTGCTGTATTAAGTATTAGGTGCTAGACAACACTGTAAGAATAGGGGTGAACAAAGTAAGTATGGATGCCCTGCTGAAGCTTGCTCTCTGGTGTAGATCAGAATAACTTTGGGAAAGAGAATATGTTTGATTAAATTTCTTCCCAATACTTGGCAGACATTTGGCAATGTTGCTTGTGGGGAATATGGCTTCAAAGACTGGTCACCTTGGTCTAAATTTATTTGAGAGTAAACTGAAGAAGGAGCCTAAGATGGTCTTTTATGCCTCCAATATCTGCAAATTACACTTCTCTGTACATGAAGAAAGTAACTAAAGAATGTGAGTTTATTCATTATCACAGTGATACAGCTATGAGTTAATACATTAAAAAATCTCACTAGAATTGTGGCAATAGAATGAAATGTACTTACTTCTTTAGAAGCTAATCATTTACTATCAGTGAGCATGACTCTTCCTACAGATATTCATATTTTAGCTTCAAAGGAATACTGACAGAATTAAATGGAAAACCATAATAATAATAATAGTTTGTCACTTGCAAGTTAGTATGGCAATAAGATAATTTGATAGAAGCTATAGGGGGAACTATTTATAAATAAGGATAATTATAGTACTAGAAGATAAAATTATGGTAGCATTAACATCAATGAACAAATACAGTTGGGTGTGTACCTTCTGAAATTTCTTTGGATGTGAGTTAAATCAGATTAAAATGAAGTTTTGAGCAAAATACCAAATTGCAATATTTACTGTATCCTTTGGATGTGGAAGGTCAGGTGCAAAAATTACAAAGGAGGCATCAGAAAACTGATTAGAAGTCCCTTGAACACACATCACTCAGTGAAGATATGAAAGTACTAAAAGATACTGTATAAAGACAGTGAGAATTATTTCACAAGTATTAGAAAAATCTTGGATTTACTTTTAAATCCAAGGGGATGAGGAAGTAGGTGAAAAAGCATGAAACACTGCTGAAGCTGGTTGATAAATATAGGGAAGTTCACTATATAATCACAATGTCCCTAAAAGAAAGTTTTAAAATTCTATTCAAGAGGGTATCTATGGAAAGGCAATGGGATTCCAGTGGAGAAAATCTGGCACGTATCACCCAGCCTCCTATGGGAACACTGGATGTGCACGTTGGTCTTTGTCAAGGGAATTTTAAGTGAGTGTATTCTTATTCTTTCTCTCTATCTCTGTCTCTGTCTCTCTATCTCTGCCTCTGTCTGTCTGTCTATCTGTCTGTCTGTCTGTCTCTCTCTCTCTCTTGGTTTTTTTTGGGTAGGGTTTTGTAAAGTCCTTAAACTCACTGTGTACCTCAGACTGAACTCACACTAACAGCTGTCTTCCTGCTTGAGTTTCCTGAGTGCTGGAATTAGTGGTATGTGCCATTATGCCCTGTCCCCATTTTGATTTTATAGTACAGTATCTCTATGGATGACTGAGGGAAGAATTTGTGTTGCATTTTTCCAGTAAAGAAATTAAAGTAGAACAATTTGCCCTGAATTATATTACTAAATGATTGAAACAAAGCTAGAACTTAGGTCTTTAATTACTTTTCTGTTACAAAGTTTTGGGACATTATATTCTAAATCCAAGCTTTACACATTTAGAGGAACTCTGATAAGCAGAGTGAAAGTTAAGGCATCTCCTAGGCTAATGCAGAGAAGCATTAATGGTGATATTGTGGGTTCATTTGATCCCAGGTCTCCATGCCCCCCCCAGTCCTGACACCAGGGGGCTTATATTTTCTTTAGGGAGCTCACCAACCAAGAGTTGATTCCTGATCAGAACTGTTGGTGGGACAATCCTGAGATTAAACATCTGAGGAAGCCTTTGAAGTTTGTAATTTTCTCGAATGACCTATGATTGATCAATCAGTCAATCAATCAGTTACATAAGGAGCATCAATTAAACACCCTATGTATTCAGTACTGTGCTAAGCTGTAAATGTGTGCATGGGATACATCATGACTCCCTGTCATTATATTATATTAGTTCTCAAAGTAGAGACGCTGATATTTATTCATCAATGTATATATACTTTGAATAAATTAACACCTACAATATGTCACAACTGTGATTAGTACTGGACGTGGAAAAAAAGAAAAGGGCGAGTCATTGGAGAGAACAAAAAATGCAGACTCTATTCCCAGCATTTTTCCACTGGGAGGAAGAGACAACCAAGTTCAGTACTGTCTGGGGTAAGTGGAGAGCAGAAGAGGTGGCGCTGTCCGAATTCAGAGCAGGCCCCTGTCCTCATTGTGAGAGTCAGGCAGTGGAAGGAAGCTAACATTTTCCTGACAAAGATGAACTTACTACTTCCAGATGGAGTTGGGGAGGGAGAAAGGGAGCTGGTTTTCTGAGACTTTCTTTCTAGAAGTGTTATTTTTTTCTTCCCTAAGAAAAATAGACTATTAATATAAATAGAATTAAAATTGAATTAATTTCCGTGGGGAGAGTGTCTTACTTCCATTGATCTAGGAAATGTGAAAAGCCTGAACTTAGTGCTTTTGTAACTTCTGCGCTTTCAATTTTTGTGGAATAAGCTCTTTGTTATGCTCTAGGCTTTAAGGGAGCAGGAATTAAGTCTTGGACTTAATTTCTTTTTAATGAACATGGTGACAAAAAGCAACTTTAACAGGGCTCAGTAGAATCTCCCCTTCCTGAGGCACCGGAGGCTTAGCAGGGCGAACAGCCGGGTTGGGAGTCAGGCCGTGAAGGGCTGGTTGTCTACTGCAGCCTCCCTGGCCCAGAGACAGTAGCGAATGGGCAGAGGGGCAGTACATCAAGGAGACAGGGACAGGTGGGTCTCTGGGAAGAGGACAGAGCACAGAAAGAGCATTAAAAGGCATTACAAGAGATGTTGGTGGCCCAAGAGTAAAACGTCAACACCAGGATCTTCAGTGTTGCTGTTATTTATCCCAGTGCTTAGTGTAATACATTCTGGGGCCCAGAAACATGTTTATTAAATGAATGAAGCAATTATTTTTAAAAGCCTGTAAAACAAGATTTTACATAAAGCTAAGTGATTAATAGAAAGTAAAGGTCTTGGGAAGAGTGGAGAAGTCCACTGATGTGATCAGCATAAAAAAAAAAAAAGAGTGGAGAAGAAGGGGAATTCTCTAGGGGAGGGTGGGTACAGCTCCTGCAACATGCAAATTGGCTCTCACTTCCCAGCAAGTTGCATAGTATCAGATCTTGAATTTTGGTTTAATGCTGTGGTGAGTTGGTAAGTCTCTGTCCTTCAGGCTGGCCCTGAATTCTCTATGTAGCCCATGCTAACCTTGAGCTCTTGGCAATCCTGCCTCTGCCTTCCAAGTGCTGGGATTACAGACATGAGCCTCCATGTACAGCATTGTGGTATGCAGTACTTGGGAACAAACTAGGGATCTTGCATTTGCTAGGCAGACACCGAAAACACTGAGCTAAATCCCTGGCCCTGTTTTTGTGATCTGAACTCTTTAGACCACTCCTTCCATTTTGAGGACTGAGCTGGGTTTTCAAGACCCCTCAGAACTGTTCTATGTATACTATGTACACTGTTGAAAAGGAAGGACATCTTCCATTCTCCTGGACTGATTAAACTGAGCTGCAATATTTGAGTTGCATACAATGGCTGGAACTTTGCCACTCCAGCCTCATTTGAAATGCGTTAATCAAATCAGAGAAATACACTGTGAAAGATCAAAAGGCAAACTGCTGAAAAAACAACGTAACTGTGAAAAAGTGGGAGAGAATTATTGCCCATTCAAAAGTTTGCAACAAACCAGAACCTATCCATTGGTGGTTGTCACTTGAGAAAATGTTGATACCCAGACTGGTATCTGCCATATTCGGGTATTCAATAAATAATTATTTAATGAATGAATGCATTTTCAGGGCACACCGATGCTCATTCTGTGACCTTATATGCATTATTATAATTATTTTCTCTAAAGAATAATAAATCCATGGAAATTTACTTCTAATTTGTAAATCTAGTAAAAGCCAGAGGTGACTTGCTTAAAGAGACACTTGATTTCTTCGTTCTTTACTCTTGGTTTTTGTTTAGTGGGTTTGGTTGAGATTAGTTTGTGTATGAGAAGAATAAATTTAAATTTACAGTATCTAAAAGTTACTTGAACGCGTATATTTGGGCCACTAAGATAAGCAGCTAGAACTATCTACCTCTGCTCTTGGTCTGAGAGCTGGGTGGATGAACTCACTCATTAAGTGAATGCACGACTACTGGGCCACCCAGTTCCACATTTATATTTAACTGTAGACAAATTCTGGAATGACCAGGTGGAAAGAGGGTAGCTAACCTGGAAGGATTGAAAAGGAAATTTTAAAAATTTAAGTTTACATTTAAAAAATGTTTTCTTAAAATATATAAATCCACTGTAGCTTACCTTACCAGATAAACTGGGCATGATATAAAAATAACTGAGAAAGACCTAAGAGTTGAAATAACCTGGAAGAGGCACATTATAAAGAGATGGCTAAAAATGGAGGGACAATAAATTATGGGCTGTTCTTTTCTTACGGCTTTGCTTGGAGAGTAAGCCTCAGTTGTGGAGCTGCCTGGCAAATTGGCTGAAACTCTGGCAAACACTCTTGTGTTACTTGCGAAGAACAAGTGTGAGGAGAATTTTAGAGAAAAGAGTGTAGAAGAGACCCACTGGTTCTGCGTATGGATCCACACACATCTTGGACTAACTCCTAAGCTGCACGTGGATGGTTCAGACTCCGGCCAGTGTAGCACAAGTTTTGGGAACCAACTGGAATCAAATAAATGCGCATGGAAGATGGGACAGAATTTATAACATGTACCTAAGTAAGTTGGTCACCTGCTAAAACAGAAACATTAATCTTCTTCCGGCAATTATAATAGAAAAATAGATAATAGTACAAAAGAGATCCAAGATATTTGAGAACTGAAAATTTAATATCTGTATTACATATGTAACTGAGCTGGCTCAGTAGCACAATGAAGATGACAAAGGAAAGAATTGATGACTTTGCAGACTGGTAAAAATTAACTAGACTAAAGAACAGAGAACAGAACAGATTGAAGGAAGCAAATAAAAATTCAGGCTCCCATGGGGAATAGAACCAATTCCAACAATCAAACAATTGAGTTCT
The DNA here is from genome assembly GCA_004026965.1 of Petromus typicus. Classification (NCBI taxonomy): domain Eukaryota; kingdom Metazoa; phylum Chordata; class Mammalia; order Rodentia; family Petromuridae; genus Petromus; species Petromus typicus. Next base: position 10,966 of record PVIR01044258.1, read on the forward strand.
AAAAGAGAGGGGAAATATTGAGACAAAAAGCTGAGTAAATTATAGCCAAATCCAATTTAGTGAAAGACGAAAATATACAAAGTCAGGCTCAGCAAGACTAAACAAAATGAGCTCAAAGAAGACAGTGCTTAGACACATCATAATTGAATTGCTGAAAATCAAGGATAAATACAAAACCCTAAAAACAGAAGAAATAATACTACATATAGGGGTGGGCAATGATTTGCACTACTGTAAACATCTCATCTGAATCTGTGGGACTTAACCCACTGTGAAATATTGTGAACATTACATACTGCAAACATGCACACACACAAAAGAGGGGCAAGAC
>PVIR01044259.1:0-11312 GCA_004026965.1 Petromus typicus
GTAGAAAAGGGCTCTTTTGGGATAGAACTGGTGTCACATACATCCTGGATCCAGCCATGTCCTCCCATGGCCACAGCCTTCTTCCCCTCAAGGCTGTGCAGGCCGCTGACTGGGCGCACAGGTCCTCCCCGGCCTCCTGTCCAAGGCCTGTACCTGGCAGTTCTGCACCCGCTCACTCTCCTCTGCTTTTTATCCCCTTGGTCTCGCCTGATACCCCCACCTGGGAGTCACACAGGCCGCGCTTTCCTCCTGGAAATTATCACCATGTGCCAGCTACTCGCTGCCTCTCGGGAAACAACCCCAAGACCGGCCCTAACAGACACCGTGGCTCTCTCCAGGTTCCTCCTCATCAGGGTGGGGAGCAGCTCCACTAGGTCTGTCCTGAGGCTGTGTCCCGGAAGTGCTTGCTTCTTTGTTTAGTGCCTGTAGGGCAAGCTCTGCACCACCCAGCTCGAGAACCTCCTGCTTACCAGTCGTGTCTCCTGCTGTCCAGTCACTGTGCCCGTCAGAAGTGCGGTGGTCAGCGGCGGTTGGCTGCCAGATCTGCCCTGTGGGCAGTCCTGTGACCCGGCTTCCGCAGACCCCCTGCTGCAGTGTCCCCGAGTCCACTAGAGGACCCGGCCTTTGAGGCTGGGCTCTCAGGCAGTGCAAATGTCACCTTCCCTTCTGCACAGGTATGGATGTGCGGGGGTCGCATGGAGGACATCCCCTGCTCCAGAGTGGGCCACATCTACCGGAAGTACGTGCCCTACAAGGTCCCTGCTGGCGTCAGCCTGGCCCGGGTAAGGTGGTGGCTTTCCTGGGTGGAAGAGGGGATGGCCAAGGCCCTGAGACACCCGGGCTGGTGATGGGGAGATGAAAGATGCACCCTCTTTCCCCACGTGGCATCCCATCCAAGGCTCAGCTTTCATCCACCGCAGCTGTGACCCCGAGGACTGGACAGCCTCGGAGCCTGTTTCCTTCACCAAAAGGAAGCCAGTTTGCCCACTTAGCATACAGGAGTGTCAGCAGGTGGCACCCGCCAAGTGAGAGGTGGCAGTGACCTTAGCTGGCGGGCAGAGGGCCATTCTTACCGTCCTGTATGTCAGGTAGCTGGGCCTGGAAGGCAGAGCTGTAATTCCCAGACACTACTTGGGATCCAGCTAAACCCGGCGTAGAGTTAGCCGGGCATGGTGTAGGCAGCGTGTTACACACAGTGGTCCAGCTGGTGCAGCGTATCTGGGAAGCCAGAGTGTTTAAAAGTTCCTGCAGGGAAGGAGAAGTTATTAAGTCTCTCTCTCACACCCTCCCCACTTTCATTGCCAAAAATGAACTTTGCCAAACTATTTCACTGTCCTAAAATGCTATCATCACTAAACTGCATCGCTGTAGGCTCCAGACGGGAATCCGTGAGCCTAGGGTGGGAGTGACTTGGGAAAGTGCGTGACCCGCATAGGAAAAACAGAGGGGAAGATGCCAGCCAACCAGCAGGTGACAGCGGGAGTTCCCATTTGGCATCAGTCCACATCGCCTCCATGTGCCAGCCAGAATTGCCACCGCCTCCCTTGTCCGCTGACTGCGGTGCTGTGCAGAGCTGGACACCCTGGGCTAGTGACTTACAAGAGCGTCCAGGCTGCCGGAGGCAGCGCATAGAGCTGAATGAGGGCTAGCGCTGCCCTCTGGTGGTGGAGTTTGTGATGACAGCCCCAGCCCGCGTGCCAGACCCATTTCCACCCAAACCCAGGCATGTTTCACCCTCAGCAGTGGCAGGCGGAAGTCGCTTGGCTGCTTAAACACTGGAGGGGAAAATGCCGCACTGAGACCAGGAGCGTGACTCTTGTAACTACAGACGGAGACCAGCCATACTCTTCCAGTCCGGAGTTGTCCTTCGTGACTTACAGTGCCCTCGTGATGTCACCACCTCCTGTTCATTGAAACCAGCTGAACGGTCCGCTGATGGCTCCTGTCACCAGCATTGTCCATGAAACTCCTTCTGGACAGCTGTCCTGCAGAGCGGCACACAGACGTCCCTCAGTTCCCCACTAGCAGTGACTGCTGCCGTCCCCGGCGCGGAGTGTCAGCTTAGCCCTGACCGTGAGGCCCAGCACCTCGTGACCACACTGAAGCAGGACTCGGGCTGGACCGAAGGTGCCCTGGCAGGGCTCGGGCCGCCCCCCGCTGCTCGGTGAGCCCTGTGCTCTGGGTCTGACTGTGGGTCGGTTTGATGGACAGTGAAGGCACCGAGTCAGGGCCAGGCCTTTATCTCAGTGGTACTGTGCTTCCTTGCAAACACCAAGGTCTTGAGTTCCATCCCTAGTACCAGAAGAAAAAAAAGGATACCGAGTCCAGTGTGGCCTCTGTCTGGGCCTCTCCCCACCCTCACCCAGCTGCTCTGTGTCCCCAAGGCCAGTTCGATCGCCAGCAATGGACTCAACCTTGGGCTGAGGACCCGGCCTGGCTCCATCCAGTAAACTCGCTGAAATCCCTCTTCTCGGCCCTGGGATAAAGGACTCCCAGATGCTGTGCAGACGCAGGCCTGTATCCACACACGTGGCTTGCTAATGGGAGTAGACTTGCCAGGAAGCCGAGGAACCGGGTAGGTCCGAGGACCTTTCCCCGCCACTGCAGGGCACCGAGGACCAGTGAGTCCTTCCCTTTGACCTGGCCAGTTAGAAAAGCTCGCAGTGCGGTAGACATGGCTGGAAGCATGCTGAGAGCACTGTGACAATCTGTTTATTTGCTTTTTTAAGGATTGCGATTTCTGTCTGGGTTATTTCTGTTTTATTTATTTTTATTTCCGTTGGTTCCTATTTGCCATACGTAGTGATTATACCCACAGTGGAGAGCTGGTACATAATGCAGTGCATTGTGAATTCAGAGAGGCAGACGGCCAGGGAGCCAAAGGACTGTGGGCAGGCGGGAGAGGAGAGGAGAGAGATCTGCGTCTCGCTTGGAGGATGCAGGACTCAGCCCCGCTGCCATCCGCTGTGCAGCCCGGCAGGAGCAGAGACAGGCCTTTGCGGCCATTGTGCTGCTCTGAGGACAATTCTCGCGCTTGGGGACAATTTGGGGATCAGAAGAAGAATACTTTGGGGTACATGAAACTCGAGCAACCATCATCCCTGAAAGGCCCAGGACACGGCCGCCCGCACATCCAGTGGGTCAGAGCTGGTGCTGTCGGATCGAGAAGCCTGCAGTGTGCGCTGCCGGGTGGCCCGGCCCTCAGCTCCCAAAGCCCTTCACCCTAGGGTGTGGCAGCCCTCACCCTGGTCACCCCAGAGCAGGGCTTAGGACAGAGAAGCAGCTGAAGAGACCAGCGAGGTGTGGGGCCGGGCTCCTGCGACACCCCCAGGCCCTGAAGCTGTGTCCCACTGGGAAGTATCTACGCTGCTGGTGGAACAAGGGATTTTTACCACCATTACATGTGATAATGCACACTTCCCCTGTGTCCAAGTCTGTTCATAAACAGGGTGGTCCCCCACCTTCTGCCTCAATTTGCCAGTATTACTGATGTCATTTTTTGATTTGTTATCTTTGTGCTTGGTGATAAGAGTCACTAAAATCTTCAAATGTCAAATGGTTATTAGAGATTCCAACTGATGATAGAATTCTACCTTTTGGTTACACAAGATAATTTAGCTTTCCCATGTAAGTTGGTCAGAATCCTCTTAGGTGGAAATGACAGAAACCCAACTCAAATTGCCTTCAACAAAAAGGGAATGTAATTAGAAAATCCTGAGGTAATTCTGGCACCAGATACTGCTGGATCCAGGTGCTACAGGACCTAGTTCTTCAGTCTATCCCTCAAACTCTTGACTCACTGAGTTTGATCTCATCCTTGTATGGCTGTTCATCATGTGACCCCCAGGTGGCCCAATAGCCATGTGACATAAGCCAGTAGATCTTACCTAGCCATCTCAGCAGACACAGAACAGTTGTCACCATAAGCAGCTAATTGGCGGGGCACAGTCAATTCTCAATCCCTGTATCCAGTGGTGTCTGTGTCGCACTAGCTGAGCTGGATTGTGCCCCCCCCCACAGGAACTGACAGGGGCACTCCCCGAGGAAAATGCTGGGGCATCACCAGAACAGGAGGGCACAGGCAAAGCCAGGGTAGCTCCTTATCCAAGCTTGAGGCCTGGAACCCTGAAAATACGCATAAGTAACAAATAGAAAGTTGCGCATACCTGACGGGGACTCGCTCTGCAAGCCTGTATCAGCTCTTGCCCTGTGCGCATGGCAGAGGCTCAGGTGCCAGCCACACTATCCCTGCGCAATGCCGTCATGGGCCACCATCAGGGCTGTGGCCTGTCCCTGGCCCATGTCGCCATGCGCCTGGAACACAGAGCACCGGCAGGATCCTCGGTAAGTAAGACACGCTAACCGCCCCCAGGCCACCTCAGCCCGACTGTCCCTCCTGCCCCCAGAACCTGAAGCGGGTGGCAGAGGTATGGATGGACGAATTCGCTGAGTACATTTACCAGCGCCGGCCCGAGTACCGCCACCTGTCGGCCGGGGACGTGGCGGCCCAGAAGAAGCTCCGCAGCTCCCTCAACTGCAAGAGTTTCAAGTGGTTCATGACAGAGATCGCCTGGGACCTGCCCAAGTTCTACCCGCCAGTGGAGCCGCCGGCCGCGGCCTGGGGCGAGGTGAGTGGGGCTGGCCGGCTCCCAGCTCCAGGCCCAGGGGTGTGGACGGAAAATGTCTTTCCTTGCTGCTCTCTTTAGCCTCTTCCTGGTTTTGTTTTTTTGGTTTTTTAAACTTTGCTGCTTAACATTCTACACAGAGAAATATTAGGACCTTATTTGTGTGAATTTGACTTTTCAACTCGGTGTCGTGCAGCCCGGTGTTGCTGTTGGCACTTAGATTTTGGTGGCTATAGCTTTTGTTTTCCAGGCCTGGGGATCGAACCTGGGGCCTTACACTCTCCAAGCACACGCTGTGCTGCTGAGCTCCATGTGGAGCCCACAGTGTCAGTGTCAAACACAGATTTACTTGACCCGGGGCAGCGCCACCACCTGCAATCCCAGCACAGAAGGAGGCTGAGGCAGGAGGGTAGAGAGCTGGAGTTGCATGAGGCCCTAATAACAGCCACAGCCTGTCTCAAAACAATTAACAGGGGTGGGAATCAGTTCAGTGGTCAGTCCCCAGTACGGTAGTGGGGGCCTACTTAGGTGAATGAAGCACGTAAGTTGTCCTTCACTTCCCCTTGTGCCATCTCGGTGACGAGATGCCCTGGGTATGGAATTGACAAGCAGATTTAGCTGAGCTCCTCTTACTCATTGACACAGTCCACCAACTGTCACAATCCACCCCTTGTCAACTTGACAGTGAGATAGTTCTGTAAACCAGTCTCTAGATATAAAAAGGAGCTCCTGATTGTACCTAATACCACACCCATCCTGCAAACATGGAAACATGTGGCTCCCTCCCCAGAATGGAAGGCATGTGGTCTTTGGGGGTCTTGAACGTTGTAACAGGAGTCTAACAGCCCTTAGGAACAAGTTTTAAATCAACATTATATTACAATAGAGTGGCACAAGGAGAGCGCCGGTACCATTACAGCTTCACTGGCCCTGGGTTGTGGCTGGAATTGACAGCGGCCTCCTCCCCCTACTCCTTACTGTGGCCCCAGCAAGGAATGATCCCACCTGTGCCTGATTCCTGAGCTGCTGGGAGGGCTCTCACTCTGCCAGGACTGGGTTGTAGTATCCTCCTGAGTCTGATAACAGGGCTGGTAACACCAGGAGGAACCCTCAGGGGTCTCCTGCCCTTCTGTGTATCCTTCCTCTCTTCCATTTCAGGATAAAAGTCCAATTCCCACTTGATAGTCTGGCCCACTCACTCCTGCCATCACCAACTCCCTTTTGGCTGGTTTCCTCAGAGGCAAGAGAAGGCCAAAGGCAGGAAGGAGGTCCTGGCTTCCGGTTCAGGGGTATCATTGTCCTTCCTGCACAAGCTTCACCCTCTGTGGAACTGAGACTTCTCAACCAGCAGAGCATAAGGTGGTAGGAACAGGAAGCAGAACTTTTCTAGGGGATCACTGAGGGTAACGGCAAGTGTACCGTTCCCTCTCCACCCTTTGAGTCTGTGGTGGCACAGATACCCTACATGGGCTCGGCAGTGCAGGCTCCACTCAACAAGGCTGGTCTGGCTGCAGCCACTGTGGAATGTTCAATATGCCAGCAGCAGAGACCAATGCTGAATGCCCCATACTGTACCATTCCCTGGGTGAGCAGTGTCTGATCTAGCCAAGGGTGGTTATACTGGGCCACTCCCACCATGGTGGGGTCTGGGCTTGGCCCTCACTGGCACAGACACGTATTCTGGGTATGGATTCCCCTTCCCTGCAGGTAACGCTTCTGCCCCAACCACCCTCTGTGGCCTCACAGGACACCTCATCCACCATCATGGAACTGCACACAGCAACCCCTCTGATCAAGGGACACATTTTACAGCCAAAAAAGTGAGGCAGGGGTTCACGTTCAGCAGTTCAGTGGCCTCACCATGTCCCTTAGCATCCAAAGAGCTTTCTCGCTCTTTTTTTCTGGTACCAGGGATCAAACTCAGGATCTTGCGCTTGCCAGGCAGGCGCAGCACCACTGAACTATATCCCCAGCCCTGTTCCTCACCATCCAGAAGCAACTGGACTGATAGCAAAGTGGTCTTCTTTAAAAATTGTTTTTGGGGGGTGGTCTTTTGAAGATGCAGTCAGAGCTCCAGCTGGTGGCAACAGCTTGCAGGTTGGGGCAGAATCCTCAAAAGGGAGTACGTGCACCCTGAGCGCCTGGGGCTCCCAACTCCCAGCCCTGCCTGCTGACATTCCTTAGAGCATGGCTGGGCTGGACTCCCCAGCCCTTTTCATGCCCTTGCCCGGGCAGGTGAGTGTCCAGCACACAGCCAAGCTGGAAAGGGAGGGGCTCTCGGGAGGCTGGGACAGAGCATGGATTTGAGGCCAGCCTGGGCTACGCAGCAAGACTGTCTTTACAAAAACAAAACCAAAAGCCCTGCAGCCAAGATCTTAGGCCTAGTGGTTTCCAAGGAATGGTGCCTGGACCTCCTACCCTGGGTCAGCTGGACAGATGCGAATCCTGGACCTGTCAGCTCCAGTGCCCTGCTTTGGGGCCAGGGCCTCACTACCACCTCCTCCCCAGCTGCGCCGCCCCTGCCTGACTGTGCTTAGCAGTGTGCGTCACTGTCCAGGGCGCATCTTTTATGGGGAGCCACGGGCACCTAGACACCCCAGCGCACCTCTGTGCCGTGGCTTCCCGTCCACCTCAGGGCCTTCTCTCTCTCCCCCTCAGATCCGCAATGTGGGCACAGATTTGTGTGCCGACACGAAGCATGGGGCTCTGGGTGCCCCCCTGAGGCTCGAGAGCTGCGTCCGGGGCGGCGGGGAGGCCGCTTGGAACAACATGCAGGTAAGGGGCGGACTCAGCGTCTAGGTCCGGGAGGCTGAGGCCAGCTGCGGGGGGCAGTGTCCAAAGGCCCTCAGAATGCCTCGGACAGGAGCTACTCACGCCCAACCCTGTCCACATAGCTTGTGGCAAAAAGAGTCCCCGCTCAGCTCGCCAAGCTGTCTAGACATGTCCAGGTCTCGGGAGTCAGCTCCTCTCTCGTTGGCCCCCCTCTTGGCCTGGCTGCCCATGTGGTGGCACATGTGACCACCAGCAGTTCCCTAAGGCAAGTCCTGGAGTCCCTGGGGCCCATAGGAGGGAGTCGTCACATGGTGAGCCTGGGGCCCTCCCTGAAGTACTGGGCGGGAGTCTAACATGAGTGGTCTGGCTGGAAAGGCCACCTCCTCCGGGGACTGTACCTCAGCCCTTGGTGGTCTCTTCTCTGCTAAATAGCTCAACGCTCATTCTGAACCTGAGCAGATTATTTCTACACATCTTTACTGTGGATTTTCTGGCATTTACGATGTTTAAGTTAGTGTCAACCCATTCCTGAGGTCCGCTGCATAGCAGGACTCAAAAGAAAAAGTTGTGTAGTAGACACTCAAGGACAGCAGCAGCTCTGTCCTCGCGTTGCTGCTGCTGTCACTGAACGTCACAGGCAAGGCAGTGTATGCGGGAGAGAGGTTTAGTTGGCTCCGGTCCGCATGGTTCCAGAGCAGGGTGCTGGCATCTGCACACTCCTGGGGAGGCTTTGGTCGGGTCACAGCGTGGGGAGCCGCTCTCAGCAAGCTTGCTAGCTTAGGCCTGTCTTCCTGCTCTTCCAAAGTCACTAACACTGTGCTGGGGGCCACGCTCACGCGTGTGCCTCTCCTGGGATCTCCCAGACATCCTAGCATGACTCTGGCATGAGGTTTCCAACCCATGATCTCCCCAAACCATGACCGAGATGCCCCCGTCTGGATGTGACTGCAGCTCTCAGCAGGTGGTGACTCTCCACCTGAGTCCCTGGTGCAGTATCTGTCTGTCCCTTTCCCTGCTCCCGCCTTGCCAAGGGCTCCAGAAGAGCCCTAGAGGGGTATGAGCCCTGGGAACTCTCAGGAAAGCCTCCATTTGGACAGAGTGCTCAGGCCAATACCTAAGGACCCTGGGACGTACGTGCAAGAGAAGGCACCTGAGGGTGGGCTGTGCCCGCCTTGGCCTTCTGGGGTAGAGACAGGGCAGCCAAGGACCCCCACCTGAACCTCCATCTGTGGAGGAAGAAGTCACATCTGGGAGAGAGCCCAGCACCAAGGTGTGGGAAGCATGCTGAGGAGCCCATCGGGGTGGCCACCCCTACACCACCATCCAGAGATCTGCAGCTGGCCAAGATGGAGGCGCGGAGGCTGAGTTTACACTCCGGCAGTAAGAACACCCAGGCCTAAACGGGTTTTTAAGAGCGTGGGATCAGCCAGCGAAAATGTGGAGAGATCAAAAACCAGCGATTATCAAGCCACCTTATTTCACTTAGGGAGGCCTCCAGGAGAGGGGGGGGGGGGGGGGGGGAGAAAGGCCAGGCAGCACCATGCTGGCTTCCTGAAGGGAGGGGACGATACAAGTGCAAGGGACACAACGGGTCAGAGCTGGAGAGCCAGACCGGGACAGGGCTTCAGAGCCAAGCCAGGCCTGGATGACTGCTCTGAGGAGTCTGTCAAACACTGAGCACCTCAGCCAGCTCTGAAAGAACCCTTCTGAGAAGGAACGGTTAATACCTGCCGCCTCATTTGTGAGACTAACACAGCCTTGGAACCAAAGCCAGAGTAAGACATCGTGAGACCAACCACGCACTGACATTTTATGCACACAGATGTAAAGAATTCTGGAGAAAATTTTAGACTGTCCTATTCGACAGCATGAGAGGTTAATACATTGTGACTCAGTGTGATTTATCGCAGGAATGCATATAATTCACTATATTAGCAAACTAAATAAAAAACCAGACAATACCTCAGTGCACCCAGAAAAACAATCTAACATCCATTCGTGGAAACCCAGGAATAGAAGCTGATCCGAAAAACGTGTGACTAGCATTGTGCTTAATGGTGAAAGTCTGAACGCTTTCTCTGACAAAAGGGCTGCCCAGCTCATCACCCCTGTGTCACACCGTGTTCACAGTCCTGACTTACTCAGCAAGGAGAGATGGGAAACGGAAAAGCACATTTATAGCCCGTATGAGCATGGATATAAAAAGTTCTGTTGAATCTGCAGAGGGGCTTCTAGGACTAGAAACTGAATCTCACAGAGTTACAAGATATGAAAATCAGTCATGTTTTGTGTACGAGGATAAAGAGTCTGAAATCAAAAACAAGCATTTCCCAGAACTTAAAAAAATATTAAATATTTGGGTATATAATAATCTGAAAATGTTGTACTCTGAAAATTAAACAAAAAATGAAAATGAAAAGAAATCTAAATAAATGAAGATATACACTATCTTCATAGGAAAATTGAATATTGATACCAGTTATTTCCAGACCAATACATAACTACAACACAGTTTTCATACTCTGCCAGGCTTCTTTATAGAAATGAAAAACTGATTCTAAAATTCCTGTGGAAATGTGAGAACCTTGAATAGCCAAAACAAATTTCAAAAAGCTGTGCAAGTTTCAAGGACTAGCACTGCCTGCCTTCAAGTTATACCGTAATGCAGTAGTCAGCAGGGTAGTGTGATGAGGGAAAGGGTGGGAAGGACATAAAAACAGTGGCGCAAAATAAAATGTAGAAGTAGACCCACACTTAGAAAGACAACTCATTTGTTTTACACAGGCATAAAGGCTGGGCAGTGGAGAAAAGAGCATCTTTTTAACAAATGGTGCTGGAAAAGTGGACACCCTTATGCAAAAAGGAAGTCAATAGATTGCTGTGCTGTATACAAAAGTCAACTTCAAATGAGTTCTTGTCCTAAACATAAAATGTATATTTAAAAAGCTCTTAGAAGAGGAGCTCGGAAAGAGAAGTGGGAAAGGAAGGAAGGGAATAGGAAATGAGAATAGAAGGAAAACATGGCAACAAGCTTTTGTAAGAGAGGGGACGAGAGGTTGAAAGGAGAGAAAAGACCAGGAATTAAAGGACGTGCAAGATATGGCATGTACAGGTACAGATTCCCTATGATGAATGTGAGCAATATATAGCTAAAATGTACCGATGAAATTAACAATAAAATTAGATGCATTAACTGTAATTGTAGCACTCTGGAGGCAGAGGAGGGAGAATTGCCATGAGTTCAAGGCTTGCCGGGGCTACATAGTGAGTTCAGGGTCAGCCAGAAATACAAAGCAAAACCTTGTCTCAAAAAGGTAAAATTAAAAAAAAAAAAATTAGGTGCATTTTTTGAAAAGCTCTTAGAAGAAAATACAAGCAAAAAGATTTATGACCTTGAGTGAAACAATAATTTCTTAGGCACACCAAAAGAAAAAAATTTTGAGTTGGATTTCTTCAACATGAAAACAGTTCTTTAAAATACTTGAAAATAAAAAGACAAGCCACAGTCTGGGAGAAAATGTTTGTAAAGTGTATATCTGATAAAAGATTTGTTTCTGGAATATATAAAAACTCTCAAAAAGCAATAATAAAAGAAAAAATGGTCAAAATATTTGTACAGATACATTGCCAAAGAAAGGATGGCAAATGAGCATATTAATGTGCTTAGCTCTGTTAGTTTTGTTTTTTTTTTTTTTTTTTTTGGTTTTTTGAGACAGGGTCTGGCTTTGTGGTTCAGGCTGGCCCTGAGCTCAGCATCAAACTCACATCACAATCCTCCTGCCTCTGCCTCCCAAGTGCTGGGATTACAGGCGTGAGCCACCACGCCCGGCACTGTGGTATGTGGTACTGGTTGCTGCTGGGTGTGGGTCTCCACACCCAGTATTGTTATGTGGTTACCGGGGAATTGAACCCGGG
>PVIR01044260.1:0-11327 GCA_004026965.1 Petromus typicus
CATAACAAAGGAGAAAGGGAAGTACAGCTAGGTAAGATATAGCAACTGTCTGTTTTCCTGACAGATGATGTTTGCAGTCCAGGATCCTTAACTGTACACAGAAATACAAGTGTTTTTTCTAAATAAGTCAGACTAGATGTGCGAGTCTGCGACAGTTGAATTCATCAGGAGACGGTGTTGCGGGGGCACACCTGTGTGAGTACACACTTCTGGATGCTGCTGCGCATAAATGCAGCTAGCTGGATCCCAGGCTGGGGAGACCTGGCCCTGCTCCAGAAAGAGAATTTCCATTGATCTTCCAGTGTAATTATATCTGCGGCGATATCCACTGCCTCGCGAGTCATCATGTGGGCTCGTTAGGCACCTGTTCTCTCTCCACTTGCGAGGAAAATGTTTCAATTAGAATAAAAAAATGATTAAAGATCTCTCCTCTTCATTTCTTGCCCGAGGTAAGTGGGAGGAAATTGACGTGAAGACGCAGCGAGGCAGGTGGAGAACAGGTCACCCCGCAGAGAGGAACTTATTAGCTCCGTGTCACTCCCTCTCAGCGCAGCCTGCCTCTCTTAACCTGCACACGCAAACCACGCACTCGTTACACGCATGTCGCGAATATATTTTTACTCGTGTGCAGCCTCCACGAAACACCGCGAGACAACTTGTTGTGTTAGTTCTTTCAACCTGAAAAGCGCCACGCAGATGCATGTGTGTCTGAAGATGCAACTGCCGCTGAGAAAATTTCTTGGGAAACAGAGACGGGAGCCGCTGAATATTCAGCGTTTTCGGCTCCGTGCTAGGTGCAGCAGGCGTGCTCACACCTGTGCAGGGGGACGTGCTCTCAGACTCACTTCCAGGACAAGATCGAGGCGAACCAAGACTCACACCTAGCTCAGTCCAGCTCCAAAACCTACCCCAGACAGAAGAGCTGATGTGCTGATCATGGTGTGACTGGAAATGTGATTGTCTGCTCTGCCGTGCAGTGACACAGGCGGCAGGCAGATGCCATTAATCCCAGTGTCGCATAGGCTTGCTGACGGAGAAAGTCAGGAGCTAGCGAGCAGACAGAAGATACTCACACACTGCAGCCCCAGCAAGAACTTCTCCGTTTCTTCCTTCATACAAATAAATATGTTAACTAGTCAGTGGGGCATGCAGACTTCTATCTGTAGCACCTTTTGAAGGGTCATTCAGGAGCAATATGGAGAGTGAATCAGAAAGATAAAGCTCTGATAGCCAAGAATGGGACAATTAAGACTATATAAAATCAGGAAATTTACTGAGTAGAGACAGGCCAGCAATCAGGAAGCAGTCAGCTCTGTGAGGGTGGGCGGCATAATCTTCATTATTGAACTTTTCACCTGCCTGCCTTCCGCGCTTAGATTAACTGACCCTGCCCCACTTTAACATTCCTTTCTTCACTGCCCCACTTTAACATTCCTTTCTTCACTGCTCCACTTTAACATTCCTTTCTTCACGGAAACTAAGGGTAATATCTCACCTGTAAGTGTGGCTGGATAGCAACAGTTGATTATAACAGAAAACATAATTCTTTCTCAAATGCGAAGGGATTAAGAGATGGAGGGGGAAAGTTGGGAGCATAGGGAAAAGAAATGACAAAGGAATGAAGGTGTGTCATGTACACGTATCGACCCCACGAAAGGAATATAAACTTGTGTACTGCAAGCATGCACTAATAACAAATGAAAAAATTGTACACACACACTCACAAAACAAACGCAGCTCATTACATAGAGTCTGGAACATTGCAAGGACTTAAAAAATGTGAGTTCACCTTTCCTGACCATAATGGGTACATAAAGATCATTCAGTGACTAAAACTGAAACCAAAAGCAAGGTGAGGACAGCATAGTAGGTTTAAACTAGGTGGGAAGAGCCTGGCAACTATGCAGTGATCACAGTTTGGGATCAATCACTGATCAGGAGTAAGGAGTGGAAATCCTCCTCCATCTCCCACCTCCCAGGATGGAGGGTCAACCGCACGGCCTGGTCTGTGGAAGGCGGGAGGCTATGATGTGACAGAAGACCTGAGCAGCACTGCTGACCTTGTCAAGACATCACCAGGGCCTGAAGAACAAGCCCAAGTGAACCTCCCGGTCCAGGAGCTGGGTGAGGGACACACAGGGCAGAGTGGGCGAGGCCCGGGCAGGGTGAGGCTACGCGCAGCAGCCCCAGTGCAAGGTAAGTGCATGCTGCTTTCTGGGTACCTTGAAGGCTTTATGCTTGTTGTTATGCGGTAAATAAATTTAGACAGTGAGTAAAGGACCTTTTTATCCTACTCTCTCAAACAGGGTTTTGAGAGGAGAACATCATGAAATAGAAGGCCATGGCCACCACATCTCATGCTCAATAAGAATCTGCTTAGATTCTTCCAACTCAGATCAATAACCATGGCAAAAATCTTAGTACTCTTGAGCTGGAAGAGCAACTGATAATTACCGTATCCTATAGGAGAAAAGCTATCCAACAGTGCTATAGACAGTCTAGAGATGTTCAGATGGGGCATGTGTGGATTCATTAGCAGTTCCTGGACTTCGGAGTGCGGTCACTCTACGACAACAAGCCTGGGATAAATGGGGCCTTGAATTAGCATCGGCGAATGAAGAAAGATGAAGCAAATGTCTGTCGCTCAGGCTGAACTACAGGCAGCAGGGAGGCCAGGGTGACAGCTGTCTAATTTGGGTTACTGACTGGATTGAAGAGGAAGTCTGGAGGTACATGGGAGCTAAACAGTTGTAGGGAGAAGGAGAAAGGGAATGTACAATGATGCATTTTTCAAGGCTCTTGGTATTTTCTACTAGGCCTTCCCTTGAGGACTACGGATTGGCTAAAGAACACCAGTGATGGGAGGGGTCTGATTCATGGGACCCTGGTATTAACCTTCAGGCTTCCCTTGGTCAAAAGCTGTGGGATAAGTTGGGTTTGGGGACAGCAACACGAGGAACAAACAGGCTTACTGCAATCGTACTGTTGGGGAAGTTTTAACTAGGTCAAAGCACCTAGGGAAGAACTGGGCTCCAAACTTACATCAAGCCTAGAAACGGATTCCCAAGCAGCCACTGAGGGAAACAAATTTATAACAGGCCCATCCTTTGCTTCCTGAGGAACGCTTAGTACTTTGGTATGTCTAGTGGTCTTTTAAGATTAGGAGGTGGTAGTGCTCACTTCAGCAGCACATATACTAAGGCTAGGAGGTGGTGGTATGACATTTTAAATTTTCTACTGCTAATGTCATTGTTTGGCTTCCTGAAGCTCCTCAGAAGGGCAGATTTACTCCCAATAAGGTTCATATCCTGTTTTTGTTTTTTTGTTTTTTTCCTCTTTGGACAAGAAGCCCTCCACACAAGAGATTTCCCAAGTTACTTTTTATTTGTTTAGTGAGAAGTCTTTTGCTAGTAAATTCAACCCAGGAATAGACCTTAGTCTGAGTCACCCCTGTGTACCTGGGATTATCCATGACCAGAAATGAGTGTGCTACAATAGAGTATGGGTGTTTTTCACATCCTTCCATCAAGTTCGGCATACTATCCATATGTATGCTTACTAGGAGAGGATGGAAAATCACAGGTAGCCTCTGATGCAGTGTGCTACCTACTCCTACCATCCCGATTCTCCAATAGCATCCACTAGAGGATGTCCACTAATTTCACAATGACTTTCAGAGGTGGTCAGGGGATAGTACTATATTACATATATGGTTGTTGGAAATCTGCTCACCAGTTTCAGGGGTTTTAAAATGTGGAAAAATAACACAACTGAGAAAACATGCATTCCAAAATGGACACAGACCTCTTCTTTGCATGGCTATGCTGACTTGATTCTCGGGCCACTGTCCTAACTCAGGAACTATGATAAACTATGGTAAAGCACCCGTATGTTTTAACTGGGTCTATCGCCCTTCTTTTTTTCTGACATGAAAGTGTCAGTTTCAAAGAAAACTCTTTGTATTTTCATTTTTATCTCAGGTCTGTGATACTGTCTGTTCATGCTTAGAAATGTATGTGCTATTCCATTTCTTCTGGGCAAGGGAGCTGGCAGCATGACATAGATGCTCAAAGCCTCTCTGGCCACCTTAAACAAGGGCAGGGAAGTGGGACAGCGGTTGCCTCTTAACTTCAGAGACTGCAGCTCCCTGGGGAGGAAGAACTCACTGCAGCTCATCAGGGTTCTTAGTCAAACACTCCCGGCCAACCTAAGAATAGGAATTTAGTGAAAAGATCGGAGGGCGCTCAGACAACAACTTAAGGGCTGGAGGATAAAGTTCATAGAACAGGAAGTTGAAAGGTAGGCCAGCAATAGCCACAAACAGCAACATGGTATAGAATCGTCCAGTGAGGATAGCACCACCGAGCTGCCCCTGTGGTACAGCTGCTGCTCACTGCCTTGGGTCAGAGCAATGACCACTAGTCCCAAAGCTGCTGGTGTCCCAGTAAACTGGGCATTGGAAGACACTGCTGTAAATGCCACATTAATATTTCTTTATGTAAGACATTCTTCATCCAATAGCCACAAAGCTTGTTCTCCCAAGGCTTATTGTCCTTACTTAACTATTGCCTTCTCACTGGAGCCTCCATATTCTTTAACATTGTGT
This sequence comes from Petromus typicus, assembly GCA_004026965.1. Lineage (NCBI taxonomy): Eukaryota > Metazoa > Chordata > Mammalia > Rodentia > Petromuridae > Petromus > Petromus typicus. Next base: position 4,607 of record PVIR01044260.1, read on the forward strand.
GCCCTCGGGAGCAGCTCCTCCTCCAAAATATTTGTCTGGTACAATACACAACATATACATTTCCTTGTATATTTTCTGTCCAATGGAGAAAGTAAGTTCTATAGGACAAGAATTTTTGTCTGCTTTGTTCTGTGCTACATTACCAGGACTTTTTAAAGTGCCTGCAAAAATATACATTTAATGCACATTTACTGAATAACGATTGAAGTAGGAATGAAGTGAATGTAAACAGCTTCTACTTCTTTGGGTCACTCATACTTAATCCAAAGAACCTGCAGTTGGTTTGTTGACAGCAGGTAATATATTTAAGTTGTATCTTCAAGGAAGGCTTGGAAATGTTTTCCGCCATGATACTTGTTTTGGTTTTATGCCTTACCTCGGATGACAGTGTATTTCATAACTATTCTGTCTCAATTTTTGATCTCCTTCAGCCTAACACTACTTTCATGGGGTTATCTCTGATTTGCAAATTTAATTATGACACAAATATATCATCTTAAGAAAGACAGACATATAAATGGATGGATGGATGGACAGATTTTCTGAGATAAGCTCTAACTAAGTAGTTTAGGCTGAACTTGAACTCACTAAGTAGTCCAAGTTGGACTTGAACTTACACCAATCCTCCTCCTTCACCTCCTGATTACAGGTGTATGCCACCATGCCAAGCTTCATCTTAAAGTTTAAAACTTCATTTGTTCCTAGCTCCCATTTATACGATAAGAACTGCATTATTTTCTGTAGCATAAAAGTCCTTCCATGTTGAGTCTCTGCTCGTATCCCTGCCTGTGGGGTGGAATGCTCCTTGTCTCACATCTACCTACTGAATAGCTATTCTCTAACTCTGTGACAAATGACTGTGGTGTCAACTTGAATAAGAAGCCTCACTGGTCAATGTAGCACAGTTCTGGGTGTGTCTGGATGACTTACTGAAGAAAGAAGTCCTACCCTGGGTTAGGGTCATATCAAGCCATAGACTTACAGTATGGAAGGAATAAATGGCTAAAAAAGTCTCAGTTCTATTTCTTCAAAGCCCATCGCCTTTGCACATCTATCTCCCAGCTTGCAGCACAGCCTTCGACCTTGCAGGGCAGACACTCTGGCCTTCCACAGCAGACCCTTTGGCTTTTTGATTTAGACTTGCAGGGGACTCTGCAGTGAGCCCGAGGCCTCTGACAACTGGACCCTTCATTTCAACTCACAGGCAGCTCTTGCATTCTTCCATACCTAGCTGTAAGTTTATCTACCTCATAAGTCCTTAATATATGATACACATATAATCTGTTTATAATCTATCTGTTTCTCTAGTAAACTCTAAGTTATACAGATTTTGATACCAGAAATGTGGGCTCATTAGTGTAAAACCAACTGACTGTGTGGTTCAGAAACTTTTGGAAATGGTTCATGGGAGGAGTTCAGAAGACTTGAAGATGCTGCGTAGAGAAGCAACCCTGGGGTGCTGAGAAGTGAAGCCCAACCGGAGGATTCTGGTCAGAGGTCAGAGGACCAGAATACTGACAGTGACGCAGCCGGGAAAGACAAGGCTGAAGAGCTTTCAGTTGAGAAGAATCCCATTGACGGTGACACTTCACACCATGTGTGCTCCACTATGGCAAAAAAATGGTCTGCATTTGGTTCATGTTCTGAGATTCTGTGGGAGACAGACATTAAAGGTGCAGAGTTGATTAATTTGGAAGAAGAATATTTAAGGCAACCTAAAACTGAGGCTGTGGTCTGGAGTTCATCTGGACCTTTAACTGGATCTACGCTGAAAGTCAAGAGGAAACAGCCCAGCAAAGTGATTTTACAAGTTTTTGAATTTGGCCAGAAAAGAAATCTCTGTAAAGTGGGGGCCTGAAAAGATGGAGCAGAAGGGAGCTTAGTTGCTAAAAAGATTAGCATTAAAAGATGAAAAATCTCAACGATACAAAGGATGTCTGGAGGACCTTGAAGGAACCGTGAAGACTCCACCCTTCATATGCTTAAAATTGCAAAAGAAAGACGTCATTTTCATAAGAGAACCTCAGGCATCACGCTCCAGAACTCCACCAGCACAGAGTGGAATTGATTACACTAATTCAGCTCAGCATGCTGAGCCATCCAGGGATTTGAAGGCCTCTGTAACCACTATCAGGGAAAAAATGAGAATTAAGATGTATCATATACTGGTACAAACTCTCAATGTTGAATGTGATCATGATGTGTATATTTAATGTACCAATAAAGATTTGAATTTAAAAAAAAAAAAGATACAACAGAGCTCAGCTACTGCTCAGGCTGGTGACAGGCTTCTGTGTCATCCATGTGGTGCAGGTAGCTGAACACAGATGCAAGACTTGTGGTATCTGGGAGGCTCCCCCAGATTTTAAAAGGCCTGGGATGCCAGGCATGTGCCTCTAAGAGGGCAGCATGTTTGCTGTGGACATCCTGAAAGTTAGAAAAACAAAGAACATGAAACATCTGCTGGGAGCTGCCAGGAAGGAGCAAAGCCAGCCCAACAGAAGAGAGAGGGCGACACCAACAGCAGTGCAGTAGGGCAGGACCACCGGAGCCCTTCGGAGTTCATGCCTTGCCACAGACTGCTCCAAGTGCTGGCTGTGGAACTGTAGGATTTTATGCTTGCCTCATGGACTTAGGTCCCATTCTTTATTACACCCCCTCCTCCCATTTATTCCTTTGGGAATGGGAATCTTTACTCCATGCCATGGTATGTTAGCAGTATTTCCCTTTCTCTTTATTTTTATAGCTGAGTTTGCCTTATATCTCAAAGGATACTCTGGCTTTGGCGTTTTGCATAAAGGGATGGGTGTGAGTCTTTTGGTGGCCAGGGGCAGAATATTATGGTTTATAGCTAGATGCCTCCCTAAAGTCTCATGTGCTAATATGTGGGGCTTTGGAGAAGGGACTGGATTATGAGGGTGTGATACTTCTCAGGGGACTGTACACCCCTGCTGACGTTATAGCTGTGACTGAGGAGGTGGAGCCTGGTGAGGGGAAGTGGGTCACGGGGGGTGTGGCCTAGCAGTGTGTATCTTCTGGCTTCCTCTCTTGATCCTTCTCCCTGCTTCCTGATCCCTTTTCATGAACTGTTTCTACTCGGCCATGCTGCCCTGCCCCAGAGTCAGCAACGTATGGACTGATGCCTCTACAACTGTGAGCCAAAGAAACTTTTCTTCATTATAGTTGCAGGTATCAGATCCTGGTTCTCAGCAAGAGAAAGCAACTAGTACAAACACCTATCACAAGTGCTTCTGCAAAGTCTAATGTGATTCATAATGTCTGACCTCACCCATCTTTCCCAGCACTGGGAAACTCTTATTTACTGAGGGCCTTTATTCTATTCACCGCTGACAGAGCCTTGGCCTTTAGTTCACTTTCATTTTTTTCTATTCTTTCCTTAGTGATACTCAGTAGGAGCTTTCTGCATGTCTAATACTGAGCCATGGACTGGTGGTTCAATTACACATGAGGTATGTTTCACTCCTGCAGAGCTTATAATAAGAAAACAACTATTAGAAAACAGACACTAAGAGACAGCATGAGAGCAAAATGCAAAGTCCTTTAATTGCATCTAAAAAGAAACCTACATGAATAGTTTAAATCTCAGGTGAGACTTGAAGGCTGAATAGAGGTGAAAGTTTGGAGCAGCTGGTGGGAGGGCAGTGAGGGAAGAGAAAAGCTGACCAAAAGAAGTGTCAGGCAATTGGTACAAATATCAGAGTTGCAGTCCTGAGTTAGAAAGATGTTTTTCATACTTAGGAAGCCAAAAGGACATCGTGAATGAAATTTGGTGACACGAAGGAGCCTGGTGGGCACTGTTGCTACAAGGATAGGGAAGATATGAACCATGCTGGGCTGAAGACAACCATGCTACTAACTTCAGATGTTATTCTAAGGACAACATGAAACCACCAAGGATTGAAGGAAGAGAGATTCAGGATCTGACTGGAATGTTAAATGCATCATTCTGACCCCATTGTTAAATGTGGTGGAAAAAAGGAAGAGTAGAACAGGAAGCTGTCTGGAGACCATCTCACTACAAGTGACGATGGTGGAGACAGAGCAGGGTAATAGTCCTGAGGATGGAGATAAGAGGTGTATTTAGCAGAATTAGTTAGTAAGCTACTTCTCAAGTCAACAGTGTGTGAGATATGAAGCTGGGGTGTGCCAGGATGATTCAAGAATTTCTGGTATTAGAAGCAAAGCATGGCTATTACTCTTGACGTTGCTACTCAGAATGTGTTCCACAGACCAGCAACTATGCATCTTCCAGAATGTGCCAGAAATATAGATGACCGAGTGAGAATCTGCATTTAAGAAGATCTTAACATGATTCATAGACACAGTCAAGTTTCTAAAACACTGTCCTGGTGGACGTTAGTTTGTAATCGTATCACAGCAATATGCATGGAATGTTGACTACGTCTGACAGATGACTGAGTATGTGCATGTGTGTTTGTATGTAACACACACAATAAGGGCCATGCAAATAAGGCAAGCAACAGGCAAATACTCCTGAAGACTGGAGCTTTAAAATTTCCATAGAAGACCATTTGCAAAATGATAAATTTTCCTATTTTGAAAGAGTATCATTGACAAATATATAGGCAAGGCACTGTACTTCCCAAACAATCATGAATAGAATATTTATATGAAATAGTTGCATATCACTCGGAGAATCTGTGACCACATGAATCTTCTCAGTTGATCAACAGAAGAGCAGGGGCTCGTACTGGTTCCCTTGGATTTTTTCTGACTTTGCTTGACAAAAGACTACTGAAGAGAAACCAAGACAAGCACAGATACAGAGTGGCCACGTGTCACTTATTAAAAGTAGCACACAGTCTGTTAACTGACCTTTCCTGCCCTTTAGTTTAGCTAGAAAATGAGTTAACTGATAGGTTAATTGAATGTTATCTGGGAATCGCACACATACGTGTATGTGTGTGTGTGTGTGTGTGTGTGCATGCATGCGTGTGTGTTCTGTTTCAGTGGCTCACACTTTAGGAGCTCTTGTATTCTGGGGAAAGGGGAGCCGTGGAAACCATCTTCCCACTGGTTTCTAGGTCCTCACCGGCCACCCTGGAACTCTGCCCACCCTGCCTTGCTGAGATGTGTCTGTCATTTTTGACTGGGTGTGATTCTATCAGCCCAGTGACTTGTCAGGTCCCAAAGAAATTAAAAAAGGAAAAGTCCAGATGGTGACATTTGTGGTGAAAAAGAAAAGTGTCTTTTTCAGTCAAGCTGCCTTCCAATTATTTAAATTTATACAGATTTTATTTATTTATTTGCCATTTTCTCTTCTAAAAGGAGAAAGCTCTGGGCCCGCACACAGGTTACCTACAGTCCGCTGTGCTGCCCTCCAGCTGCTCCTGGCTGGAATGACTGGTCAGTCATGCAGTTAGGGGGAGATGAGGAAGCTGGTCAGGAAGCAGCCCCTGGACTCTAGCTCTTGTCTCGTGACAGGGTCCTACTGTTCTGATTTAGTGGCACCCTCAAACCTTCCTCCAAAGCTTTAGTTTTAATAGAATAAAATTCTGTGTGATTCATTCTTTAAGAATTGTGTGTGTGAGCGCATGTGGGCCGCTTTACTTACTTATTGAGCCTGGTAGCATGTTAAGAATGATGAATGCTAGGATTAATATCAACTAACATTTAATGAAATCTAACCTGTTTTCAATGGTTTACATGCATTACATCGTTTAATACTCATAGCAACCAGATGAGACTTATTCACATTATCATTTTTAGTTTTTTAGACAACAAAATGAGAAAATCAAGTTTTGCAAGGCTATGTAAATAGTCTAAGGTCACACACCAGCAGGTGGAAGATCCATAATAATCAGGTCATCTGTTTCCACTGAAATCACCACAATTTGCAGCATGACAAACTCCACTGCATAACCTCCTAGATTCAGCCTGGGTGCTGGCAGGGCACTGAGGGAAGCTGAGTAAGACATCGCCAGGGCTGGAGAAGATGCTCCAAAGGCGGGTAGGGGCTACCCAAATGGAGAAGGCCGCAGGGCAGTGCAAAGAGCTGTGGGGGCAGGACTCTGCATTGTTTGCAAGTCCCTGCGCTGCCAGCACAGGACAGAGGGGACACAGGGGTTCAGCGAGGCCAGGAGCCAGTGCTGGGTCGTGTCTCCCACACCAGAATGTGTTCTTCCATTCCCTATGGGGCATTCTAAAATAAAGAAGCTCTAAAGTCTGATGTACATTTTTAAAAATTCACTTTTTGGTGCAGAGCAGCACAAGCTTGTTATTTCTCTCTTTTACCTCCCATCACCTCTTCTTTTATTTATTTATTTATTTATTTATTTATTTTTATCTTTATTGGTACATTAAATATACACATCATGATTGCACTCCATAATGGGGATTTATATCAGTATAAGACACAACTTAATTCTCATTTTTTCCTATAGCCCTATCCACCCTATCACCCCCCCATATACATAAAATCTGTTTCCTTACTTTTTTGGTACAATCTCAACATTGTCCCCTTTCACCTTATTTTACATAGAGCATTTTCTATTTCACAATATATAACATACAATGCTAGGACTCATTTACATCTTCATTTTCTCATACCAGAGAAAAGATGTGATATGTACCTATCTGTGCCCTATTTATTTCACTTATGAGGATATCCTCAAGGTATGTCCATTTAAGTAGAAATGATTCAAACTTATCATTTTTTATGGCAGAGTAGTACTCCATT
>PVIR01044261.1:0-11456 GCA_004026965.1 Petromus typicus
ATACTGGGTGTGGAGACCCACACCCAGCGGCAACCAGTACCACATACCATAGTGCCGGGCGTGGTGGCTCACGCCTGTAATCCCAGCACTCGGGAGGCAGAGGCAGGAGGATTGTGATGTGAGTTTGAGGCTGAGCTCGGGGCCAGCCTGAACCACAAAAAGCGAGACCCTGTCTCAAAAAACCTAAAAAAAAAAAAAAGAGCACAGACTATGGGTTCAAGTCTAGCTTCGCCATTTATTAGCAGATTTCCTAGCCTTTCTGTGCCTCCGTTGCTTCATCTGTAAGACAGGGATCATTCGGGCCAGGGAGTTAGCTTGGTGGTTCCGGCACCTGTCTTGCAAGCGCAAGGGCCCAGGTTCAATCCCCGGTAACCACATAACAATACTGGGTGTGGAGACTCACGCCCAGCAGCAACCAGTACCACATACCACAGTGCCGGGCCTGGTGGCTCACGCCTGTAATCCCAGCACTCGGGTGGCAGAGGCAGGAGGACAGCCTGAACTACAAAAGGCAAGACCCTGTCTCAAAAAAAAAAAAAAAAAAAAAAAGATAGGGATCATTCTAACAGCAGCTAGTCTGAAGTTTTTTGAGCAATAAATGAGTTCATGCATGTGACATCTTGAAATTAGTGCATAACTATAAAAAGTGCGAAATAAGTTGTAATTAATGGGTAAAAGTGCACCTAAGAACTAAAAAACTTCATTATGTAAACTATAGCTCCAGTGTCACTATTTATTTCTCCCTCTCTCCACTCCCAAGCTACTTTCCTTTCCTTCTTTTTACTTCCCTCATCCCCAACTTCTCAGAAGACCTAGTTAGAGAATAACTGCTTTATCTGACAAACACTTGGACTCTGGGCTGGAGAATAGCAATCCTGCTGTCTTATTATTGCCCATTTTTATCACAATGTTAATAGCATTATCAATTGACTGGTGGGCTTATTTACTTCCCTATTTTGTAGTAGTCTCTTTAGTCCTCTTAAGCATTTTCTCCACATTACTCAGTCTAAATCTATTATAGAGATCAGCATTTTTTTTTCTGTAAAGAACTAGGTAATAAATAGTTTCAGCTTTGCAGGCCATATGATCTCTGTATGTACAATACGGATGTACATACATAGGTACTAGAAAAGCAGCCAGCGACAAAATGGATGAGTATGGCTGTGATCCATTAAAACTTTATTTATAAAACTAAGTAGCAGGTCTTAGTTCTTGATCCTGACATGGGTCATCAGATCCATAAGTTCACATGGCCAGGCACAGGCAGACAGCAGTAAGGCCAGAGGGAGCATTAGCTACAGAGAGGAAGGAGCTCAGCTTGGTATGGGCAGAAGACACCGAGTTCAGCTTGGCCAGGCAACCCTTCTGTCTTTCACTGAGGATTTTGTGCATGGAAGGAACCTTTCCAGTGAAAAGCCAGAAACACAGGGACTGCAGAGCACACAGCAGCCGTCCTGAGTGTCCAAGGCTGGGCAGGTCTTCTCCTTTCACGTGGTGGCCATTAGAGTATTACAGTCCAGGATTTCGAGTCTGCAGTCAGGAGCAACAGAGCTGGTGGTGTCAGGAACATGGCCTCGGCCAGGAAGGGCCGGCAGCTGCAGAGAGCAGGGGAGTTTCCAAGGTGGGTGGGAGTCTCCCTCAGTCCCCTTGAATCTAGCCATGGAACCAGGAGGACGGGGCTACAGCAGATTCACCAAGAGAAGTCTATAGTGTCCCCAAGCTCTGTTTGTTCCAGAATTGTGACCCATACACCCCATCTGTACCCAAATCCACCTGGCTTGGGGACATGGAAGTAAGAGCAGAGCAAAAGGATTCCAGAAGTGAGGACGGAGAGTCCCAGGGAAAGTGGGGAGAGCGGTTGCTCTGTCTCACTGTGCAATGGTGGGCACTGCCTGTGCCAGCGTGGGGTGAGTCCTTCTGTAGCTGCATGTCTCACCCTTTCCCACAGAGCTTCTGGCGGTGGCACTGATGTTCTGCGGACCGGAACACTGTTCCTAGTGAAGCCCACAGGCCAGGCTCTCTCGGGTCTCCTGAGCATCATGGAGGAGAAGTCCAGATCTCAAACGTGGCACAGTCGTTCTCCTCGACCCCACTTTCCCTCATACCCTGTGTATTTGTCAGCTACAGCTGCACAACAAAACACCATCACTAGGGACTCGAAGGGCAGAACTTCATTTTCTCACAGTTCTGGAGCTAGCGGTTGGTGCATAAGTTGTCACAAGATTCGTGTCTTCTGAGGCTTCTGTCCTCTCTGTCCATCCTCCCACGATCTGCCTCTGTGGTGTCCATGTCCTCATCTCTTCTATAAGGACACCACGTGGACTGAGTATCCCCACTCCAAGACCCTCATTTTACCTTAATGATCCCTTTAAAGGTCCCATGTCCAACTGTACTCATATTCTTTGGTGCTGTTAGGACTTGGGGAAGATACGATTTAACATATAACACTCACATCCGATCTGTCAACATGTCTGGAGTTCACCACTTTCCTGGCCCAAACCGAGGCTCTGCTAACCATGCTCCACCCACTGCACTGCCTCCCATCACCCCTCCCTGTCATCTTCCTAGGGTCAGGGCTCCTTTGGAAGCGTGAGGCTGGTCGTGGCATCCCCGGCTCAGCCCCCCAGTGCCTTCTGTTCTCACTCAGAGCGCAGCCCGGTCCCTACACCGACTTCAGGGCTCACCCGATGCCTCCCAGACGCCCCATCTCCACACCCTCCTCCTGCCCTGCGTGTGCCGGCCACACTGGGCCCTGGCTCTTCCGTGGGCTAGCTAACCCCACTCCTGCTTGAGGCCTGAGCTCTTCCTGTGGCCTCTGCTGGGGGTGCCCTTGGCCATAGCCCTGGGCTCCCTTGTCTTCCTTCCTGGGCAGCACCATGCTGTCTTAGCAGGGGCCCTTTCCCAACAACCCGACACTGAGTGGCGTTCCCTCCAACTCCTCTGCTTTGCTTTCCCCTCGCCCTACACCCAGCTGACCCCTCTGTGCTCACTGTCTCCCTGCTAGAAATTAAGTTGTAAGAGAGTCTCACAAGCATGAGTCTTGCTCTGTGTCTGCTCAGATATAAGATACCGATTAATTTTACGAACAAGTAGGTTCTAAAATGAAAAAGAGATGAATTAAAAAGCAGAGAAAAGCCTACCTGGTAGGTGAAGAATGGTCACCCTCTTGCTTTGTAAACTTACCAGATTGTTTTAGCACTCACGGTTAGCATGTTATGTACAGCCTTACACTGTTAATCTACCTGATGTCCTATTTTATCTTATGCCAAAGCAAAATGCCTTGAGAACGTTGATTCTGTAAGTACTCCTCAGTTATACTCTCAGATAGCAGTCACCCAAGTGAACTAGCTAGGTTGGCGCTGTTGCAGGAAGAGGGCCTGGCAGCGTCGCTCCTGTACCCCTGCCAACCTCATGCAACACACAAACGGAGGAAGGGGGGGGGGTCCTTGCCTGGGTTCGTGTCCAGGGACCATCACTTACTAGTTGTGTGAGTCTTGATAACTAATCTGAGTCTCTTTTTTTTTCATTTGTCATGAGGAGATTTGTCTTTATGATCCAAAAAGGATGTTAAGAGGATTCAAGAGAAAACAGTAGACTGGAAGAATGTTCTTGGCATGTAGCAGCTCTCAAAACTGCTCATGTGACACTAACTACTGAATAAGCCACACAAGCCCAGCGAACCGGGCTGGCAGCCCCATTCGGTAGCCACAGAAAGAGACAAGTTCATGTTTCTGTGTCAGGAGAACAGCGACACTCGAGCCAGGGGATTCGATACGCCAGGGGATGGGGACCGAGCAGGCTCTGATGTCCCTGCCGTGCCCAGGCACAGCCTCGGAAATCCCCTGGGGGAAGAATATATCTAAAGGTCATAAGCTTTATGCAGCTGAGGTCCGGCCTGGCCCATGCTGAGGAGCCCCTCCTCCTCCCTGGGAACTTTCCGGCCTCCTCGCCAGGCCACAGGGGTTCTTGAGTTTCTGATCCTTCCTCCTCGCGGTGTATTCTCACCCCCCCACCTCCCCCACCCCCTCTATTTCCTTGTTTCATAGGAGACGTGCGGTTCCAGTTGCACAACATCTCCTTGCGGCTGGTCTCGCCTCGAAGTCTCCACCTCTCTGATTAAGGTGCAGTAGTGGGCCGGATGACAAGCCAGAGGAGGCCCGAGAGGGACCTTCCTCTCTTTTCTCGGTGGTCACTGTTTCACAGTTGCTAATTCTACGAAGAGAAAGGAGGAAACTCAAGACAGCGCCAGGAAACAACCCTCCGGTCGGGGTGCCTGGAGGGCTTGTGGGTCCTCTCCTTTCCCCCAGCCGAGCACCTGGTCCGGAGCCTCGCCCGCCCCGCGCACTCCTGCCTGCCCTGCTGAGCGGGAGCAGGACGATGTGTTAAAACCAAAAAAGCAGGCGCCAGGAGGAGGTTCCTCACTGGTGCGCAGGGCCACGGCTCAGGGCCAGGCCCGCAGAGCTAAGGCAGCTGCGGGGAGTGAGGACGCCTTGGAGTGTTTTTGGAGGCTGTCAGAGAATCCCCAACACTTGGAGACAGAGGACAGGGCGAAAGGGAGGCGTCGGCTCACGTCCCCTTTCTTAGAAACCCTCAGTCCCCTCAGCTTCCCCGTGTCACCTCCTGGCCCCAGCTGCCTCTCAGGTCTGGCATGCAAACACCGTCAGTGTGTGAGCTGGTAAGTACGTGTCTGGACATGAACTTTGGGGGGCCACTTTCAGACCACAGCAAGTGAGCCGGCGGCGCGCCCGTGGACAGGGCTTGATCTTGGAAAATAAAGCAGAACCGAGAGATCTGAATCGGAGGTTTCCCTCTGGGCTGCGTGTTAGCATTCCATTCTCCATCTCCTCCCTACAGCAGCCACTGACCCCGGCTCCCTGTACCTGATCCGAACCAGAGGAGACCAGAAAAGTCACAGCAAGGCCAAGGGCAAGAATGAGGGGGGTTGGGGCCGGGGAGTTAGCTCAGTGGTTCCGGCGCCTGTCTTGCAAGCGCAAGGACCCGGGTTCGATTCCCCGGTAACCACATAACAATACTGGGTGTCCACACCCAGCAGCAACTAGTACCACATACCACAGTGCCGGGCGTGGTGGCTCACGCCTGTAATCCCAGCACTCGGGAAGGAGAGGCAGGAGGATTGTGATGTGAGTTTGAGGCTGAGCTCAGGGCCAGCCTGAACCACAAAGGGAGACCCTGTCTCAAAAAACCTAAAAAAAAAAAAAGAATGAGGGGGGAGGAGGCCGCAGGGAACTATGGCCACTGCCTGAGGAGGGAGCCAGGCCCCAGACTAAACCCCGTGGCTCTTAGTTCTTTTCAAGACTTTCAGCAAGACCATACCAGACCCTGAAATAAAAAAGAATCAATAACGCTAATCCTGTAATTATAGTGTGGATGCTTTTTGTATGTGAAATGTTTGCATGAATTTTGACTTTGAAAATTCCTGCATTAAACTGAGCATGGTGGTACATAGCCACCGACCCAGATACTCAGAAGGCTGAGACAGGAAGATCAGAAGTTCAAAATTGGCCTGAGCCACATGTCAACTCCTGTGAGAAGGACCAGAATGAAAAAAACAAAAAAAGAATATTCCATTAAAAATGTGTATGCATTGGTGACTGAGATTTAGGGCATACTTTGCTCTAGAGACAAATGCTTCTCTTGATTCAATTCAGGCCTAGCTTTGATAACAAACAGTTCGGCTCTCCCGATGAATGATTTGCTTTAGGAAAAGAAAGCTCTAAAAATTAACTGAAAGAATCAAAGCCTATATTATTTTTAAAAATATATACATACCTTTAATCCTACTATACGAATTGGAAGAAAACGAAATTCTCAACCACCCAAATGAACCAATTCTAGAATCCTCTAACAAAACCAGGGCAGTTCATGCTGGCAGCCAGCAGGTGGCTCTGTAAACCCCCTGAAAGTGCGGCAAGGACTCTGGAACACACGTCATCCTGAAAGCTGCTGTTTTCAACCAGCTCTACAGAGTCAGCCTGAAATTGTAACCGCCGCAAATCCCAGATCCCCTGCAACCCGTCCACTGGTCTGGTATTTTCCATTCGTAGTCAATGATAATAATATCTATTAATTGACTAACAACCTAGGTCACTGGTCAGTTTGTCCTACTCATTTTAAATGCTGCTGCTTTCTTGTTTTCTCCTCGCTTAGCCAGATCAGTTTCTACCGCGCACAGTTCTGCAAGACCAGAGCAGAGTAACGCAGCAGGAGTGCAGAGGAACCAACGACTCTGGTGACTCTGGTGTGGAGGACCGGATATCGTCTACTCCTTTCGGGGACGGAATGTTGAAAGCACTGTGTAAACCATTTGCTTATGTTTAGAAAGATAAGCACAAGAAGTGCTGTGACAAAAGCCCTGAACACAGTGTTGAAAAAGTCCTCTAATCCTTCCAACATATGGTTACTCGGCTTGTCGCCTAGCAACACCCTTAGCTTGGTGGCACGTCAGTGAACTTGATTCTGTACACAGGTCCTTCCTTAGTCCACATCTTAGAGACCAGGATTCTTCCTGAAGGGCACAGCGGACACTCTTGGAGCAACCTCTGTGACTGGGCTCCTGGTCTTGCTGTAAAACTCGGTATGATCACAACAGGAACAAAGGCTAGCGTGCAGTGGGCCGAGAGAAGCTCACAAAGACTATCCTTACATGATCATTTCTCTGGTCTCCATGACAGTGAAACACTGTCAGTTTCCTCCTGACTTTCTAGGCAAATCCTCATCTCAACCACTAAATAACGCCTCCTCCTGCAGTGTTGGATTTCTCAAGATTCAAGCCCAGGCCTTTTTGCTTCAGTCAGTGTAGCAGAAAATCTCAGCTGTTAGGAGGAGCCTCACACTGATTCTCAGGTGCTGAGCAGTATTCCAACAAGGGGGCAAAGGCAGGCTCGCTCCCATCCCTCCTCTGTAGGGAGAGGCAATCTTTATTGAGTTGTCTTCCTTTCCAAGTGCAGTCCAAGCACAGGGAGTCTTATTCCAGTGCAGATTCAGAGTGAACAGGTCCGAAGCAAGGCTGAGTTTAAAAAAATTTTATTATATCTTTGCTCCTCATGTAGTTTACACTCCACTCATCTTGCGGAACGGTTACATGTACATGTCACAGCTTCTTTCGCCCTTCCCTCCTTCTCCAGTTTTAGCCCATTCCAGGTCATAGGACTAATCTTAGCTCACATTATGGTATCTAATGTTTATATTCATTGACATTATTAGGTTCCCTTTCCCCTACTTACCCCTTGTTTCCTTAAATCACTTCCCCCATTTCAAGAGATTCAGTAGGGATCTATTTCGATTTATCCTTTATTATTCTCTTTGTTCATATTTTGCCTCACTCAAAGGAGAGATACCATGTAGTATTTGAGTATATGCATCCGATTTATTTCTTTCAACATTATGTTTTCAAGGGATATCCATTTTTTTTTTTTTTTTTTTTAGACAGGGTCTCACTTTGTAGTTCAGGCTGGCCCTGAGCTCAGCCTCAAACTCACATCACAGCAATCCTCCTGCCTCTGCCTCCCGAGTGCTGGGATTACAGGCATGAGCCACCACACCTGGCACTGTGGTATGTGGTACTCGTTGCTGCTGGGGTGAGTCTCCACACCCAGTACTGTATGTGGTTACTGGGGATCGAACCTGGGCCCTTGTGCTTCCAAGACAGGCTCGGGAACCACTGAGCTAAATCCCTGGCCCCGGGACATCCATTTCTTAATAATGTCTCAAATTTGTCATCCTGAATTGCTGAGTAGTATTCCATTATATATAGAAACCACTATTATGTGGTAATTATGTGTATTATATGTAAATCGTACTGTTATAAACATTGGTATCAGTATATCAGTATGGTGTAACATCTTAAGCTTTTTGGGGAAGACACATACCCAGGGGGACTGCTGAGTTGAAAGGACTTTCTAATTTCAGCTCTTTGAGAAATCTCCATGCTGATCTCCATCGTGGTTGCACTAGCTCACCTTCCCTCCAACAGTGAAGGAGAGTTCATTTCTCACCTCAGCCTTCCCAGCAGTTGTTTCTGCTTTGTTTCCTAGTGCGGGCCATTCTTTCTGGAGTGAGATGGAATCTTAGTGCTGCTTTCATCAGCATTTCTCTATTGGCCAGAGATGTGGAACATCTTTCATATATTCATTGATCATTCGTATTTCTTCCTGTATGGAGTGTCTGTTCATCTCTCTTGTCCATTTCTTGACTAGGTCTTTAATTTTAGGTGGTTTAATTTTTTTGTGTGTTCTTTTTATATTCTAGATATCAGTCCTCTGTCAGCAGAGTAGCTGGTAACATTTTTTTCCCATTCTGTTGTCCCTTCAGTCTACTGTCTGATTCTTTTATGCTACAGAAGCTTTTAGACCAATTTAATATCATTGGTTGATTCTTGCTGTTATTTCTTATGCAATTGATAGTCTGCTTGGAAAATCCTACACCTATGTCTTCAAGTATTTTTCCTGTTTTATCTTCCATTAGGTTTAACATTTGTTTGTTTGTTTGTTTGTTTGTTTGTTTTTTGAGACAGGGTCTTGCTTTTTTTGTGGTTCAGGCTGGCCCTGAGCTCAGCCTCAAATTCATATCATAGCAATCCTCCTGTCTCTGCCTCCAAGTGCTGGGATTACAGGCCTGAGCCACCACACCCAGCACTGTGGTATGTGGTACTGATTGCTGCTGGGCATGAGTCTCCACGCCCAGTATTGTACGTGGTTACCGGGGATCGAACCCAGGTCCTTGCTCTTGCAAGACAGGCGCCAGAACCACCGAGCTAAATTCACTGCCCAACATTTGTATTTTAATGTTTATTTATTTATTTATTTTTTTTTTTTTTTGCAGTTCCAGGGATTGAATAATCTTTTTTGTTGTTGCTTAAATTTAGTATATGGGCACAGACAAGGATCTAATTTCAATCTTCTGCACAGATAACCAATTTTTCCAGCACCATTTGTTGAATAGGTTGTTTTCCTCCAACATATGTTTTTTGTTTTTCCTTGAATGCTTTAAAAATTCAGGATTTTACTTACCAGATAATCTGGTGATGTAATAGGCTGTGCCTTGGCAGGCTTCTTTTTTCATCATAATTGTTTGATGTTCTATAAGTGCTGTCTACTTGTATTTTAAAGTCTTTTCTCATGTTTAGGAAATTTTCTTCCATGATTTCTGTAAGCATGATAGTGAATCTACCTGTGTTATCTTCTCGTTTTCCCCTAACTCCAATTAGCCTTAAATTGGTCTTCTTGTCAGTATCTAGTAGTTGCTGGATAGCTCCTTTTGTTCTCTTATTTTCCTTTTGGCTTCTTTGAGGTCTTTATCATGATTAACTGTTTTGTCTTCAAAATCAGATTCTTTGTCTTTACGTTGGTCATTTCTGAAATGCATGAATTCTATATGAGTTTTTACTATAGTTATTTATGTCTGACATCTTTTCAAGGATCTCATATCCTTGTTGACTCTATCGTTCAGATTTTGAGCTGTTTTTGTTAGCTCATGTAGTTGTTTTATTTATTTCCCCCAAATCACCATAGGCATATCGAATGAAATTGCTGTACAGTGGGCAAGGGAATGGGAAAAAAAGAGAAATAAGTCATGTCGTGTACTGGTACAAATTTTTAGTGTCAATTGTGATCATGATGTGTATATGAAATGTACCAATAAAATCATTTAATTAAAACAAGAAATTGCAGAGAACTTTTGGTTCATTTCCTCTTTGAACTCACGTATCTTCTTCATCCTTTCTATGAGCTCTTCATGGATTTCTGCTGCTTGGTATTTGCTTTCTTCACCCTCTGTGACTCTGTGCTCTGCCTTGGGAGAGCTGGGGGATGGTCAGAGCTCTTCTGCTTCCCTTCTCCTCTGAGGCTCAGTTTTAAATCCCACACAGCAGTGACGCTAATGACCCAGGACCCACACTTTGAGGAGGAAGGTTTTGATGGTCCTAACCTTATAATAAGGAAATGATAAGATATATCTACACAACACTCTAGACAAAATCAAAACATAGTCATGACCTGTGGATTGGAGAAATATACATGGTGAAAAGCTAAAGAACATTGGCTCCTGGTTTCTAAAACTCCAAATCTACTTGAACTTTAAAAAGACTTAAAAGAGCCCCTGATATCAAAATGAAGGTTGTTTTTTTAAAAAAAAAATTAATCAAGTTCAACCTAAGAATTAATTGTGCAGGTTTCATTAACTAAGTCCAATATCCTCACCAAAAATCAACTATTTTAACTCAAATCTTTAACTTTGGCAGGTCTGAATATACTGAGGTAAGGAAGAAATGTGATCTGTATGATTGTTGCAATCCTCCTAAACTGGTACAGAAGTAATAACCCAGGAAGGTATAAAATAAAAATGAGAATTAGGTAATCAAGTTATGGATCAATAATAGAGTGCATGTTTAGCATGCACAAGGCCCTAGGTCCAATCTCCAGCACCATAAATAAATAAATGTAACAATGGGGATTACATTTTTACATATGTGAGGTTAGGGCTTGTATCTAGATGCCCCCACAAAGCCTTATGCAGGCATATGGGGGAAATTTTGAAGGTGTCTGGATTAGGCTGTGTGAGTGTGGATTAAGAATGAAATACTGGGATTAAAGGTCTGGCTAAAAGAGGCTCTCCCCTGGGTATGGATGGCACCAGTCAGAGGCCTGTCTGGGATAAAGGAAAGCCAAATTGGCTGTCTGCTCCTCTGGTGCTGCCATTGCATGCTGCTTGCTGCTTTCTGCCTGCCTGCCAGGCCATGGACTGTTTCACTTCTGTGATGCTCTTCTGCCATGCTACCCTTCCTTTGAACCAGCCAACTGTGGACTGAAGCCTCTCTAAAAAGTAAGCTAAATAAACCTTTCCTCCTTTAACTTGTGAGTGTCAGGTATTTTGTCTCAGCAACAAGAAAAGTAACCAAGACACATGATATTAACAATTTTATTTATTCTATCTATCCATCCATTTAAGTGTGCTGGGGATAAAACCCACGAGTTTTTAAAATCAATTTTATAGCATAATTTCTGTAATCTCTGTGACAATTACTATGTTTTATCAGCTGTTTAAAACATCTAGTGCAGGGGCTGGGGAGTTAGCTCAGTGGTTCCGGCGCCTGTCTTGCAAGCGCAAGGGCCCAGGTTCGATTCCCCGGTAACCACATAACAAACACCCAGCAGCAACCAGTACCACATACCACAGTGCCGGGCGTGGTGGCTCATGCCTGTAATCCCAGCACTCGGGAGGCAGAGGCAGGAGGATTGTGATGTGAGTTTGAGGCTGAGCTCAGGGCCAGCCTGAACCACAAAGCGAGACCCTGTCTCAAAAAACCTAAAAAAAAAAAAAAAAAAAAAAAAAATCTAGTGCATTTAGGACCCAATGTGTTTGCATTATAATTTGAAAGAAATTAATAGAATTTAATTTAAGCCCACAATCAATGCCAAAATGGAAAAAATTATTTTCTT
>PVIR01044262.1:0-11312 GCA_004026965.1 Petromus typicus
GTATGTGGTACTGGTTGCTGCTGGGTGTGAGTCTCCACACCCAGTATTGTTATGTGGTTACCAGGGAATCGAACCCGGGTCCTTGCGCTTGTGAGACAGGCGCCGGAACCACTGAGCTAACTCCCCGGCCCCCGAACTTATCATTCTTTATGGCGGAGCAATACTCTATTTTATAGAAAAACCACTTCTTCTTTTTTCCAGTCTCTAGTTAATGGACATTTGAGTTGTTTCCAAAATTTAGCTATCACAAACTGAGCTGCTATGAACATGGGTGCACATGTCTTGCTATGATTCTTTTAATTCTTTCATGTATAGTTCTATCAGGGAAATAGCAGGATCAAAGGGGCCCTCTAATGCTAGTTTTGTCTGATCACCATAGTGGTTGCACCACTCAACAGTCCCATGAACAGTGGAGAAGGGTTCCTTCCTCCCGCAGCCTCTCCAGATTTTATTGCTGGTTAATTTTGCAATAGCAGCCATTATTTGTTGAGTGAGATGAAATCTCAGAGTTGGTTTCATCTGCATTCCTCTAATGACCAGTGATGTTGAGTATTTCTTCATATGCTTCTTGGTTGCATTTGCTTCTTCATCTGAAGTGTCTGTTTATTTCAGATGTCCATTTTTGAATTGGGTCTTTAAATTAGGGAAAGCTGATTTTTTAAAGCTCTTTATATATTCTAGATAGCAGTCCTTTGTCTGAGAAACATCTAGTAAATATTTTTTTCCCATTTTTTTTAGCTTTGACAGTGGATTATTTTGCTGTGCAGAACCTTTTTAATAGGATTAGATTCCATTTGTTGATTTGTTCTGCTAGTTTTCATGCTATAGAATTTTTGTTCATGAAGACTTCCCCTATGCCAGTATCTCCAAGAGTTTTATGTAGCCTGTTTTTCAGCAGGTTTAATGTTTCTGTTTTAATGTTTAGGTCTCTAATCCACACTGATTTTAGTTTAGTACACTGTAAAAGAGATAGGTGTAGCATTAGTCGTTGGCAGGTTAAAGCCCAATTTTTCCAGCACCATTTGTTAAAGAGGTTGCCTTTCCTTCATTGAGGATATTTGGCTCCTTTGTCAAAGATAAGGTGGCTTATTGTATTTGGAGTTGTTTCTGGATCTTCTAATCTATTCCACTGATCCTCAGGTCTGATACTTTGCCAGTAACATGCAGGTTTATCACAATGGCTTCATAGTATAGTTTCAAGGTGGTGATCGTAATACCCCTCCTCCTCCATGTCCTTATTGTTTAGAATTGCTTTTGTTATTCTAGGTCTTTTATGGTTTCAGATGAATTTTGGATTATTTTCTCTAGATCTGTGAAGTATGATGTTGGGATTTCTATTGAAATTGCACTGGATCTGTATACTAGTTGTAGGAGCACAGCCATTTTGACGATGTTGGTTCTTCCTATGCATGACAAGTGATTTATTTCTATTTTCTGATATCCTCTTCAGTCTCTCTTTTCAGAATGCTACAGATTTCAGAGTAGAGGTCTTTCACCTCCTTTGTTAGACTGATTCCTAGATATTTCATTTTTTTGGATGCCATTGTGAAAGGGTTTGACTTCCTAATTTCTCTCTCAGTGAGTTTGTTGTTTATGTACACAAAGGCTATTGAGTTCTGAGCACTGATTTTGTATCCAGCTATGCTACTAAATTTGGTGATTAAGTCTAGAGTCTTTCGGTTGGGTTTTTAGGATCTTTTGTGTAGAGTATCATTTTATCGGCAAATAATGACAGTTTAAATTTTTCCTTTCCTATCTTTATTCCTTTTATTTCTTTCTCTTGTCTAATTGCTGTGGCTAATGTTTCCAGTACTACATTGAACAGGAGTGGTGATAGTGGACATCCTTGTCTTGTTCCTGATCTTAGTGTGAAATTCATTTTTTGACATTTAAAAAGATGCTGGCAGTTGGCTTCTCATAAATAGCTTTTATTAGTTTGAAATAAAGTCATCTATTCTGATTTTCTGTAGGGTTTTGATCATGAATCAGTGTTGTACTTTGTCAAATGCTTTTTCTGCATCTATTGAGATGACCGTATGATTTTTGTACTTGAGCCTGTTAATATACTGTATTACATTTATTGATTTATATATGTTCAACCATCCTTGCATCCCTGGGATGAATCCAACTTGGTCAGGATGTATGATCTTCTTGATGATTCTCTGTATTTCGCTTGCCAGTATCTTATTGAGGATTTTTGCATCAATGTTCGTTAGAGAGATTGCCCTGTAGTTTTATTTTTTGGTTGGGTCTTCCTCTGCTTTTGGAATCAAGGTAATAGATGCTTCCAGGAATAAATTTGAGAATACTGCTCCTTTTGGATTTCATTAAAGAGTTTGAGAAGTAGTTGTATTAACTCTTCTTTTAAAGTTTTGTAGAATTAGCCAAACAACCATCAGGACCAGGGCTTTTCTTTGTTGGTAGGTTTTTTTAAAATCACATTTTCAATTTCACAGATTAATACTGGGATGTATAACATTTTTATATCTTCTTTGTTCAACTTTGGAAGTTCATATGTGTCTAGGAACCTATCCATTTCTTCTATGTTTTACATCTTATCGGAGTTCAAATTTTCAAAGTAGGTGTTTATTATCCTCTGGATTTCCACTGGATCTGTGGTGATTTCCCCTTTCTCATTCCTAATAGTATGGGTTTGAGTCTTTTCCTTTCTTTGTTTGATAAGGTTGGATAAGGGTCTGTCAGTTTTGTTTATGCTTTTGAAGAACCAAGTCTTCAATCTATTGATTTTTTATTGTTCTCTTAGTCTCCATTGTATTAATTTCTACTCTGATCTAATAACGCTAAAGAAGAGATCAGGGACAGGAAAGAATCTGAGATAACAAAAGCAATGGAACCTTTTAAACAGCTTCAAGCAGAGTTCCAGGTGGTCCTTATAAATCCAGGTGATCCTAACCAAATCCAACACCCATTCATGATCAAAACCCACAGAAAATCAGAATAGATGACTTTATCTCAAACTAATAAAAGCTATTTATGAGAAACCAAGAGCCAGCATTACTCTAAATGTTCAAAAACTGGAAATTCTCCGATCCTTATAGTTGCCACCAAGATTTGTGCTTTGGGTTTGCCTTGTTCCTCATTTTTTAGTAACTTGAGATTCAGCATTAGGTTGTTTATTTGAGCTTGCTCTGTTTTCTGGGTGTAGGTGTTCACTGCTATCAACTTCCCTAATAAAACTACTTTCATTGTGTCCCATAAATTCTTGTATGTTGTACTGGGGTTATCATTTAATTGTAAAAACTGTTTATTTCTTTTTTAATTTCTTATGTGACACATTGGTTGTTCCATAGAATGTTGTTCAATTTCCATGTGTTTGTGAGGATCTTAGAATTTCTTTTGCTATTGATTTCTAATTTCCAGGCACTATGGTATGACGGTATACAGGAGATAACTTCAATTCCTTTGCGTTTACTTAAACTGTTCTATGAAGTAGAATGTGGTCTATTTTGGAGAACTTTATCTGAGCAGCTGAGAAGAATGTGTATTCTGACATATTTGGGTGAAATTCTATGTAGGTATTAGTTAAATCCATTTGTTCAAAAGTTTGGTTTAGCTGAAGTATTTCCTTATTGATATTTTTTTGTTCAGTTGATCTATTTGTGACAGTGAGATATTGAAGTTCCCTAATATTATATTAGTGCTTATCTGAATTTTCATGTCCATTAATGTTTGCTTTATATAGTTGAGCGCATTAGAATTTGGTGCATAAATATTTATGATTGTTATTTCCTTCTGTTGGATTGTTCCCTGGATGAGGATATAGTGATCTTGTTTGTCTCTCTTAATCATTTTTGGTTTGAAATCTATTTTGTCTGCAAATAGGATAGCCACGCCTGCTTTTTTTCAGTTTCCTGTTGCATAGAGAATTGTTTTCCATCTCTTTACTTTCAGTCTATAGCTTTCTTTCTGAACTAGGTGTGTTTCTTGTATGCAGCAGATTGTAGGATCTTGCTTCTTGATCCATTCTGCCAGTCTGTGTCCTTTAACTAGCACAATGAGTCCTGGGATGTTAATGGTTATAGCTGATATGTGCAGACTTAGAGCAGTCGTGTCTTCCTACTTTCGGATCTTTTATTGTTTACCTTTGCCCTTTTCCATTCAGTGATCCAATGGATTCACTCTATTGGGTCTCATGGGTTTATCACTTTCAATTTTTAAGTTATTCTTTAGAATGTTTTGTAGTGCAGACTTTGTATTTGTGAAGTTTTTCAGGTGTTCTTTGTCATGGAACTATCTGATCTCTTCATCAATTTTGAAAGGCAGTTTTGCAGGATACATCAATCTAGGTTGAAGGCTGTTTTCTGCCAAGATTTCAAACACTTCAAGCTCTCCTTGCATTTAACATTTGCATTGCAAAATCTGCTGTGATCCTGATGGGCTTGCCTTTGTATGTTGTTTTTTTCTTTTCCCTAATTACTTTCAGTATTTTGTTCTTTTGTTAGATATCTGGAACCTTGATAATTATATGCCTAGGTGTAGATTATTTTTCTCATGGCCATTTGGAGTCCCATATGCTTCATTTTTCTGTATGTCCAATTCTTTTCCTTTTCCTGTGAAGTTTTCTGCCATTATATCTGCTAACAGGCTTTTTTTTTTTTAAGTCTTTTGCACTGTCTCTTGCTTCCTCAGTGACTGCAATCAATCTTATGTCATTCTTTGAATTGTCTAGGAGCTGTTGGATTGATTACTCATGGTCCCTAACTATTTTCACAAATTATGTCTTTTCTGTTCATTGGCTGTGATCCTGTCCTCTAGATCTGAAATTCAGTCCTCAGCTTCATTCATCCTACTTTGCAAACTTTTGCTCTCATTTTTAATCACCTAGAACTCTGCTTGAAGCTGTTTAAAAGGTTCCATTGCTTTTGTTATCTCAGATTCTATCATGTTCCTTATCTCTTCTTTAGCATTATTAATCATATCATTCAATGTGGACAGTATTTCTGTTTTCACCTCAGAGAACAGTTCTGATTTCCATTTTACTAGATTTACTTTTGTTACCAGCTCAGAGTACTGGTGATTGAGCTTCAGTTTGCTCCATTTCCCACTTCCCTGAATTCCCCTGTGAGGGTGATCTTTGTGTGTGAGTTTTTGAATTTTTTCTCATTTCTACTCCTTTGTTGTTGCTGATGTTATTTGTTTAATTCCTTGCTTGATGTCTGGGCAATGTTTGTTGCAAGCTTCTTTCTTCCTAATATTTGGATCCCTTTGGAGGTGGTTACTATCTGAGTTGTCCTCCTAAGATCTGTAATGACCCTTGAGAATTCTCAGTTTTGGCACACCATGAGAAGTATTTGAACAGAACAATCATATTATTTTTGTTGACATAATACAATCAGTATCATCAACAGTATTGAACAAGTAAAGGAAATGAAAAGCTTTAGCAATTGCTATTCTGAAGCCTTTAACCATATGAGTTACATCTATAACCATATGCCAAAAATTAGAATTGAACTGCTTATGTCTGTTTCTTTAACCAAATAATGTGCATTTAATATTCATCCATGATGTGGGAATCAATAATTCATTTCTTTTTATTGCTGAGGAAAATTTTATTATGATATTCCACTGGATGTTTTTCATTTACCAACTAAAGAACATTTGGGTTGTTCCCAGTTTGGGGTGATTATGGATAAGTATTAATGTGTAGGTTTTGTGTGGTTAAAGTTTTATTACTTTTGGATAAGTGGGAATGATTGTCATATACATACATATGTACTAAACACATGTATAGTAAGTGCATGTTTAACTTTATGCTGTTTTCCTTAGAAGCTCTGTCATTTTGCATTTCTGCTAGAAATACGAGAGAGCACTAGTTGCACTGCAACCTTATCAACTTTTGTATCTTCAATATATTTTTAAAAGCCATTTTATGGGATATCTCATTGTGGCTTTAATTTGAATGTTCCTAACATCTACTACTATTGCAAAAAGTATAGCCAGATTTACCTATGCAATGGATGTGGTATATGAAAGAGATTGATGAATGAAGTAAATGGTAAAAATTTGGTTTGAGAAAAGAGGTCAGTGGAATTTATAATTATTTAACATGATTTCAGTGGCTCAGGAAAAGTTAAATGAAGGTCATTAGAAAAGAGAAAATGGTTATCGTTTTTATGCATAGGAAAAGTGATACCATACTCTTATTCCCTATGCCACCAAGAATTACCAATGAGATTTATTCAGAGCAAACTGGACTAATGATGACTAAAGAATTTTTATGAGTGGTATGTGGGTGGAAAATGAAAGGTGTCAGGAAAGACATATGAGCCTAAGAAAAGCAAGCCTTTGTTAATATCTTAGGGATATGATTCACTGTGGAAGCCTGGAACTTGTTTTATAGCCTGCACAGGCAGTGGCTGGGAAACAGTTGTTTTTACTGACGTGAACAGTAAAGAAAAGTTGATGGTTTGGATAATGGAATCTGGTAATTGGAATAATGGACAATGATATCATCCTGAATAAGCAAATCTTAAAAAACAGTTACTGTGGTCCATACCAAGCAGAATCACAGGACAGTTGATGAGTCAAGGAGACTTGCAAGGCACCATATACCTGTCTTTTCTACCTGGTTTCTCAGACTAATTGTTCATGGGTGGATTATTTGTCATCTCTGGTTCAGAAATTGGTAATGGTCATTTAAGGAACAATAAAAAGACTATCTGGAAACCCCTGACATTGTTGCCTTGGTTCCAATCTAAGAAGACACAGAAAGTTCATCCCACCATATTTCTGGAATGCTTCATTTTCTGGTTTCTAATTCTTCTTTGGCTTCTTCATCAATTCACTTTCTTCAACTTTCTACCTTTACTTTTATTTATTGTCTTTGACACCAGAAATAGTTTTATTGCTGCCTTTTGAAAAATTTGAACAAGTCACAAACCTATGTGGAAGAAAGCAAAAGTGTTTTGAAATCTTGCAGCCTCAGGTTTTATAAGATTAAATGTGTTGCAAAATCATCTTTTCATGTTGACACATGCATATTCCCATGAGGCTTTTATATGAATTAGAAATTGTTATACACATTGATTTTTAAAAATAGTAGGCAACTTTTGAAAAAGCAAGTCTTTAATTATCATCAGTGTTTGAAGTAACCAATTAGTACTTTCATTGACACTCCCAGTAACCAATGCAAAAAACTAGTATTCAGTTTTCCAAACCAATTATATATATATGTTTAACAAGAAACAAAATTTGTGTATAAAAGGAATATGCTTCATCACAATAATGGCCAATATTACAAGCCCGAACCTAACACCTAACATACTCAATGATGGAAAGTTACAAGGTTTTCTTATTAGTTAAAAAAATGAGACAAGGGTGTTCAACAACAGTTCAGTTTACCACAGTATAGGAAGTCCTAGCTGGAACAATTGGGCAAGACAAAAAAGTATAGGCATCAGATCAGAAAGGTAGAACTTAAACTGTATTTGAAAATAACAGATGTAAATGAGTCCTAGCATTGTATGTTATATATTGAGAAATAGAAAATGCTCAATGTAAAATAGGGTGAAAGGGGAAAATGTTGAGATTGTAACAAAAAAGTAAGGAAATAAATTTTATGTATATGGGGAGGGTGGTAGGGTGGGTAGGGCTATGGGATAAAATGAGAATTAAGTTATGTCTTATACTGGTACAAATCCCCATTATGGAGTACAATCATGATGTGTATATTTAATGTACCAATAAAGATAAAAAATAAAAAAAATAAAAACATGATATTCATACATAATCTAAAAAAAAAAAAAGAAAATAACATAGTCTTATAGATAGAAACGCAAACTCTCCACCCAAAGAACTATTGAAACTAATTAATGGATTAAGTAAAGTTTCAACATACAAAATCAACATGAAAAATCAGTAGCACTTGTATACACCAACACCAAATTGAACATACTAAACACCGTTGGATTTTGCATTTAAAAATGTATAAATTGTTATGATATGGAAACTTTATCAATGAAGCTGGTATAGAAATTTATTTTAGTATTCATTCTATAGATTGTAGTGTATATAATTAACATCACCATTTACCTTAAAGAAATGCTTTTATCATATCCTGAGCAATGTATGAGCCTTACAATTCTTTAATTCTACTTGTCTGTTTCTATTTTTGTTACTAATGTCAATATTTAATTCTTCATTCATTTAAAATTTTATAAAGATATATCAAATTATTATCTAAATCTCATTTAGATCATCATATATTTGTCTTTCCCAGTGCTCTTTGTTTTTCTCTTGTGTTATTCCACTTCCACATGAGGATCTTTTTTTTTATGATTCCTTTGGTGGATTTTTAGTTATATTTTTATTTGCTAGAACATTTAATTTGTTTGGTTTTTGAAATAGTTTTGCCACTGTAGCGTTATACATTGGTACATTCCTGTGTAAGCATTTGAAATACATCATTGCATTGTTTACTGGCATGCATGGTTTCTTTCGAGAAGACATTAGTTGGTGTTATTATTTTGCTACTTTGATAGCAATATGTCTTTTTTCCTCTGAAAACGTTTTTATTTCTCTTTGTGTTGAGGTTCTAGAAGCTTTATTATGAACTTCCTTTGTACTAATCCTATTAATATTCCTAAGAGATTCATGAATTTACACACAAACACACACATGCACACACATTTACTTTTAGAAAATGTTGGCTGATATTGTTTCAATATTTTTTCATTGCTTTGTTTCCACTCTTTTTTTGAGATGCTATTAATAGCACATTCTGTAATTCTATAACATATAATTAACCAGAGCTATAATCTTATCTTTTATGTTTATTTTTTGCATCTTCATATTTTCTCTTAGTTATGAATATTTTTATTATGTATTTTCTAGTCAGTTATTTCTTCTGCTATCACAATTACTTATTGAATTCTTAATTTCAGTAAAAGTGCTATTCAATTTATACTGTTTCATTTTAATATATATATATATATATAATTTCAGCTCTCTAGTGAAGATATTCATCTTTTGCTTGCTTAAATGTATTATTTATAGTTATTTTAAGTTTCCTGTCTGATAATTCCAGTATTCCAATCACTTACTTCTCTGTTTTTATTGTCTAGTCTTTCTCTTGATTTTTGGTCTTTTATTTGTGTTTTTTTGACGTCAAGATATTATTTTTAACTGAAGGGAGGACATCACATATGAAAAATTGCAGATGCCTCAAGTAATATTAATTTTTCTCCAGGCAAGCATGCACAGCACAAGAAGATCATTTGGATCCTGTTGATGAAAGGTGTTAGCTTTTGTTATCCCTGGTTTAATTCCAGTTTGTTCTCACTAGAAGAATATCACTTTGACTTTAAGGGAATTTCCCTTTTGGAGTCACAATTTGCAACCTTGTATACTTAGAAGGGTCAACCTGCTTTGTTAAGTGTGAACTTCATACTTTAATTCTGTAGCATTATTAGACTACTGAAATTCTTGGCTTCCCAGAAGTTACATTCTTGAGTATGCATAAAACTTAAGAATCATTGAATATCTGACAATGATCTTTATTCTAGAAGTTTTAGGATTGCTTTCTTTCCCTGTTTGAAGTTCTAGTCTCCTTGGCAACATCAAACTTTTTTTTTTTCCAGTCCAGAGAATTTTTCAGAAGCCTCTATGCAGGTTTTTAGTGGGCTTCTATTCTCAGTGCAGTGAACTAGCAAATGTCCTAAATGAAACATCATAGGCAAATGTGACACCTACTTCAATGTACTTTTCAGCTCTTCAAATTTGTCCCATGGAGTCTTGCCCCTGCCTTGTGCTCCAATGAATTCATGTATTTTATGTGTTCTCTAGCTTTTATAATGGTCCTTGGCAAGAAACTTATTCTGAGACAGGTTGCTCCTTTATGGCTAGAAGCTGAAGTTCCCTGCATTGTACTTTGCAGTGTTTTGCTGTCCATTTTTCATATCAACAACATGGGTCTCAGAAATGACCACCTTCTCCTTCATTTCATCAGTGGATTAAAAAAAGCAAACAGAAGCATGTTTCTTGGTCCCAGAAAATATTATTTGCAACTAGGTCAGACTATGCTGTTTCTGTGTCCTCTCGTAATTTTGTTTCAGTAGTAACAATTCATTTCTGGAAATTGTCTGCTTCCTGTGGAGATGCTAGGATGAAACCATACTGCTTAGTGTCCTTTCAGATTGAAAGATAAAATTCTTGCAGTCTCTTTGACAAGGAGAACTCACCCCAAGATTCAGCTCCACTGTACGTTCTTCCGGGACAAGTCTCTGTGGCTTTCACCTTCCTTCCTCTCTGGTGGAGTAAGTTTTCTTTTGTGTGTGAGTGGTACCAGGGATTGCACTAAAGACCTGGTACTTGTTAGGCAAGCACATAGCTTCACTGAGCTACTTCCCCAGGCCTGGAATAAGTTTTAAAGTTTTTAGAAGACAGATGTATTTCCAAGAACTGAAAAGCTCCAGTTTTTCACTTTTAGAGTTTTTTTGCCACAGGAATTTCCCAGACTTTATCTCATTGGAGACATGCACAGTCCTGTGGAAACTCCTTCTTCAGAACTTTAATATGTCTAAGTATCTTCATTGTCTTCAGCTCCAATTTGCAGACTATACCTTATGACTATCCCTGTTCAGGAGAGTTAAGAGAAATTCAGATTGGCATTAGGCAATAGGAGTACACGTTTCACTGGCACCTTCACAGAATCCTTTTTAACCTTCTTTCCAACACTGAATTGAGATAGGGCCCACAGAAACTTAGGATGGTGTCACTAGAGCATATAAAACTATGTGAGTTGTGAATATGAACAATATTGAACATTGCTTAGTTATAGCATTCAAAATTCAATCTGTCATCCTCAACAAACAAGCTAAAATATACTTGGATAGAATGAAAATTTGGCTTAAACTACTGAATATTATGACATTGGCAAACATGCCTTAATTTGGCTTTGGTTTTCCATGTAAGAAGAGTGAATGAAATTTCACTGAAGTTACAAATGTATCTGTTCCAATTCTAGCACTTTCCAAACTGGCTTCAACAAGAAAGTTAATAAAGGGGTCAAATAAGTTTATATAATTCATAAAACAATGTTAAATATATTTAAGATTTGCTGATACACTTTTTTTTACTTTTCTGAATTTTTTAAATCTTTATTGGTACATTAAATATACACATCATGATTGCACTCCATAATGGGGATTTGTACCAGTATAAGACACAACTTAATTCTCATTTTTTTCCATAGCCCTACCCACCCTACCACCCCCCCATATACATAAAATTTGTTTCCTTACTTTTTTGTTACAATCTCAACATTGTCCCCTTTCACCTTATTTTACATTGAG
>PVIR01044263.1:0-11313 GCA_004026965.1 Petromus typicus
AAATTGGTATTTATTGAGCATATATTTAGCATATGTAATTTTTCATGTATTTGTCATTAGATTTCTACAACATTCACATGTTCATGTATCTTTCTCTGGCCCTGGGAATTGAACTCAGGGCCCCATGCTTGCCAGGCAGGCACTGTGCCACTGGGCTACATTGCTGGTCCACAAATATATCGTTTCTTCATTGTATGCACAAGGATAGAAAATCAGGGTGAGAATGCTGTCGAAGACCACATATCTAGTATGCACAGATGCTGTTCTGAAAAAGAGAGGAGTCGGAGACAAAGTTCAAGTTTAGCCCCAGAAAGGTATTGATTCTGTCATCTTCTCTTATTTCTATAGACAAAAAGGCTGTTGGGGAACAAGCTGAAGTTTCCTAAATGAAATTAACTGGTCATATAATCTATTTGTACCTGTTTTATGCCATTCACAACAGCCAGAAAATTGGTTCCTTACAATTTTGATTAATTTATATTCTGCTCACAAAGAGGTCCAGTGTTTTGAGTGTGATTTGATCTTGAAGCCAAAAGAAGTTTTTTAAAAAGTTACTAGAAGTAAAATGTTGTATAAAATAGGAACATCTCAGACATAAGATGAAAGCAAGATTTAAATTCCTGAATTAGTACCCAGGAGGACATGCTTAAACTTTAGCAAACCATATTTTATTATTTATACTTTTGACTACCCCAGATTAATGTCATAAACACAAAAGTGTGTTTTCCTTCCATAGCACTTACCAGGTGTCTATGTGCACATGCTCGTCTGTACCTCCTATTTCTTCTTGAACATGCCCTGGGACAGCGCCTTATTTTAAAAAGTCATTATTTCTGGGTATTTTTCCCTATAAAAATTAGTATCATACATGAGCCTTGGATTGAAGCTCTATGTGAATATACAAGACCAATGATTTCATGTGGATGTAAGGATCCTTACATTCTTTGTAGAAAGTCTGGTAGTTTGAAGACATTAAAAGTAAACTTTCTTGTCTTTTAAAATATACTTGAGATTGTAGAGAAACAAAAATTTATTGGATCTTAGGGAACTAAAATTAAATTCCAGTCTACAGATCAACTTCCTAATGTTGCAAGTCAATTTAAAAAATATGCATAAGGTAAAACTTTTTTTCCTGATTGCCCCAATAGTTATAGCTTAATCATGAACATCACTGGAGACAGATTGAAAAATTGTTCACTGTCTCCAAGACAAACCCCAAGTAGGAAACTTGATATTCTGTATAAACTCTATCTCTGAAATATGCTTTTGAAAAAGAATGTTATAATTATGTGTAGCATTATAGAGATTCTTGTGTTTATAAATATTTTCAAAAGGCTTTGAAATTGTTTGTAAATCTAAAGTTTATAAATGACTTATGAAATCCACAAATTTGCTAAATATGTTTCTACATTTTTATGTTATGCTCTGTGATTTTTCTTTCTGTGTGGTGTAAGTCAAAGAATATGATACACAATAGGGCTAGATGGGATTAAAATTTCCAAACAAAAGAAGCATCTGTTTTTCTAATTTAGGTTTTGAATTTATATTGGTTTCACAATTGGTTACACTACAAACAATGTAGTTCAGATGACAATGACATTGATTACAATTCCACTTTGCACTGAATGCTTTTCATCCAAGACTGTCAACTCCCTGGACTACCAATAACTAAGCCTTTCAGCACTTCTGTACCTTAGGTATTGTTTTACCCAACACGAGGCAGATTGAACTGTAACTGCACTATTTTCAGGAAGTCAGAAATGCCTGAAATCTTAAAGTGATGGGATTGGGCTAGTTTATTTTTGGATGTACTTTTTAAACTTCAGAGAAAGCTACTTACTTATGAGTATGATCTCCCTGTTATGCCCATTTCCCCAGTACTTTGAAATTATCCCAACCTCAGGGATCATGAGGAAGGCAAACTTTGATTCATCATTATTTGTGGCTCTCTTCTGAGATGTGGTGTGCTCCTACTTCCTCTCTTTGTTGGAAGAGGAGACTGTCTATTGGTAAAGATCCAATGTGATTTTGATGCCTGAGGAATTTTCCATTGAAAGTCCTACTCTAAAGTTACACTTTGCAGTTCATTTAAATATTCATGTTTGGGCCTTGATTTCTTAAAAATCTGTCTCTGTCTATACTGTGCACAAAGCTAATACAACTGTCTTAACTTGGGTCAAATTTCATGTTCCTTGTATCTTCATTCATTCCTTGGTTATGCAGGGAGCATTTATTGGGTACCTTCCATGTATGATATGAACCAGTAATAACTGACACAAATGGATATTTTTGTTGCTGTTAAGGGTTGAGTAAGATAAGTATTCTAAGGAATACTCATTGGAGACTGAGGTAACCAATGTGCTTTACTGAATTATTTTCATAATATTGTTTGTAACTACGACATTAGAACCTTCATAATATCTTATTTCAGTCATTTGAGCAAGTTCACTGAAGAATACTATTTTCTCTGAGCGAGAATTTTATTCTTTTTTAAACTGAAATGGAGAACTCTGAATCAGCTCCCACATAGTTAGCTTTTTCTGTGAAATATTCAATGATTTTTATTGGTTAGTTTGATATTAAAATTGACATTATGTCTGATAAACAACGCAAACTTAATTTTCCAAATGGCATGAAGGAGATGTTATAATAAGTTATGAAATGAAAGTAATTTCTCAACACTGAAACCAGGCCAGCTTTAACGTCTGCTTTATCAAAAAAATATTTTTAGTTAAAAAAAAATTTCATTTGAAATGCTTGGTTCCTACCTCACTGCAAGAGCTACAAATGCCTTCTTACCTATTCCTTTTCATGCCACGCTTGAAGCTTACCTGGCATGTTTGCCTTCCTTCAGTGTCCTTGGACTATGACTGATGAGTAATCTATTTCTGAGCTCAGGAAAACATGGGTAGACATTTTGCTGTGGCCTCTCCTAAAGTGTTTGACCACAGGGAAATAATTTTATTCTGTGTGAAAGTCATTTTAAAGTGGAATATTCAAAGCATTTTCATAAATGAATATGGACAATACTTGGAAAAGAGCCTAGGACCAAGGAAGCGCTATAGAAATGATCACTAGTGCTACGAGTAGTGGGCTTCAAATGAATCAGATTCATGTTCAATTTATTGTAATACGTGAATCTGGTCACACAAGACTATAGATCACAGAAGATTGTAACTCATACTTTCAATGATTCTGAGTGCATCACTATTCTAGTGTCTTGACATATTATTTTACTGAAGTGATTATAAAGTCACTTGCTGTTTTGGAGAGATGTGCAGTCATCAAAACATCACAACAGCCCTGGAAGGCAGACAATTACATGTTTTAGTGGATTGAAAACAGAGTTTTCAAAGAAAGTGATTTTTCTGGGTAGTTGTGAAGAAGACAAACCTTGACTCTCACTGCATTAACTTTTACATATTGCCTGCTTTCTAATAATTTGCCATTCTAATGAGCATCATTTAAATGTAAGTGATAATTAGCTCTGTCAAGAAATTGAATAGCCAGAGCTGCTTTAACACTTATTAAGTATATATTATATGCCAAATAATATGCCTTTGATAAATATTTTCATAACACAGTCCTCAAGTCATTAGCTATATTTCTTGGGTACCGAATCTGCCACAGTGCTAGTTACACACAACAGAAAACACCTTTCTAAAATTGATACTTTTTATTAAAAAAATTTTAACTTTTGAGTAGTTTTATATTCACAACAAAACTAGGATATATGTATAGAGATTTCTCAGGTATCTTCTGCACTAGTGCACAGAAAACCTCACCAACTGCTAACAACCCACACGAGTGAGGAGATTGTACAACTGATAACTCTTCTTTAATGCATCAGACCCAAGAGAAATAAATATTTCACATTACATTTTACTTTCGGTGTTGCGTATTCCATTGGCAGTTATATAATGAGAGGTAGCCACAATTGCCATACCATTGAGAGTACTTTTACTATCCTC
Source organism: Petromus typicus (assembly GCA_004026965.1). Taxonomy (NCBI): domain Eukaryota; kingdom Metazoa; phylum Chordata; class Mammalia; order Rodentia; family Petromuridae; genus Petromus; species Petromus typicus. Next base: position 3,972 of record PVIR01044263.1, read on the forward strand.
AAACTCCTGTGCATCTCTCCCCTCCCTCAACCCTAGCAATCAATGATCTCTTCACTATCTCCATAGTATTTTTCTTTTGGGGATTGTTGTAAATTTGTAGTTATACAGCCTGTAGCATTTTGCAATTTGCTGCTTTTACTTGGCAATATACATTCAAGATTCTTTCATGTCTTTTGTTAGTTCAACAGTTCCTTTTTTAGAGCTAAATAATATTTCATTATCTTAATACAGTTGATTTTCCCACCTTTTTTGCCTTTTGGACAGGAGAAATTTTTCACTTTAACAAAGATCAACTTATCAGTGTCTTTCTTGGGTTAGTATTCTATCTAAAAAGTCACCAGCAAATTCACATTCATCTATATTTTTTATATTCCCCCCCTTTTGTTTTTGTTTTTGTTTTTTGAAACAGGGTCTTACTGTGTTGTTCAGAATGACCTTGAACCTTATGTAGCTCAGGCTGACCTTGAACTCATGGCAGTTCTCCCGCCTCAGCCTCCCAGACGCTGGGATTACAGGTATACACCACCACCTCTTGCCTGCTTTCATTTTTTTAAAAAAATAAATGATTGGATGGCTACATCTATTTTGATCTGTTTCTGGACTCTTTATTCCATTTCAAATTTTTTAATCTTGATGTTAAGTACTCTCAGTTCTCCAACCTTTTTGTTCTTATTGTGTTGAAATTCTGGGTGTTTGCCTTTTTTTATGTAAACATACTCAGTTTGTTATATTCACCAAAAATAAAAATTTTCCTGGGATTTTATTGTAATTGTACGTAATCTACAGATCAATTTGGAATGCACTGACTTCATAATAGTTTTCTTCCTACCCAGTGATATGTAATAACTCTCCATCTATTAAACTCTTTGATGTATTTCACCAAAGATTTATAGTTATATAGATCTTGAATATATTTTGGTTGTGTACCAAGGCCCTCATCTTGAGGGTCTTTAATGTGAATGTGTTATATTTTACATTTTAAATTCCACTTTTATTGCTGGTATATAGGAAAACATTTGACTTTCATATGTATGCTTTGCATTTTGTAATTTTGCTATTAATGGAAGGAATTATGTGCTTTTTGGTGGTTTTCAGGATCAAACCTAGGATTTGACATATGCTAAAAAATATTCTATGGCTATCCCTCTAACCTCAAAAAAGGTTTTTCTTTATTGATTATTTTGAATTTCCTACCAGACAATCCTGTGATTTTCAAAGAGATTCATTTCTCCCTTCTTGATCTGTACACATTTTCTTTCTGGCTCTTTACACAGCTTAAACTGGGATTTCCTGTACCATACTAAAAGGCAGCATCCTTATCATGTTCCTTATCTTGGTGGTGTTACTTGTAGAGATTTTTGTACACGTTATTTTGATTTTCTATTTTTAAAATGAAGAAATTATCCTTTATTCTTAGCTTACTGGGAGTTTTTACTATCAATGGATTTTGGATTTAGTCAAAGCCTTTTTCTGAGTCTATGAATATGGTCAGATGATTTTTTTCTTTTGTATTCTGTTGACAGAATGGATTATATTGAGTGAGTTTCAAAAGTAGAAGAGAATGTTTACAGTTGGGTTAAATCTCACCTGATCACAGAGTATATTTCTTTGGATTTTATTTGCTAATATTTTGTTTTTCTATCTCTTCTCATGAGAGATTTCTATCTGTAGTTTTCTTTTATTTTAATATCTTTCCATGATTTTCATAATGAGATAGTACTGGCCTCATAGAATGACTTGGAAAATGTTTCTATAGCTATTTTGAGGGAGATTGTAGAGAATGGGTATAATTTCTTCCTTAATATTTGATAGAAATTATTGAATCCATTTGACCTAGATGTCTTCTATTTCATACTTATATTTTTATTGATTTAGTTTAATAATTAAATGCAGATTTATACAAATTGATTTTTTGCTTGTGTTTTTGTGATGAGAAATTCATCTATTTCTTCCAGATTTTTAAAATTATAAGTATAAAGTTGTTCTTATTGTTTCTTTATCATGCCTTTCATATTATTAGATCTGAAATGATTTTCATTCTTTTCTTTCTGGTATTAATAAATTGTGCCCTTACTCTTTCTTTGGGGATTGGCTAAAAGCTTGTTCATTATTATTATTTTAAAGAATCAGCTTCTTTTTTCCTCTCTTCACCTTATTCTAATTCATTGATTTTTGGATAAAATTATATTGTAGCTTTTAAAAAATTTTAGATTTAATCCGATCTTGCTATTTGAGTTTATAAGATGGAGCTTTAAGGTTGTCTTAGATATTTTCCTTTCCATAACATATGCATTAAATTCTACAAATTCCCTTCTTTGCACTGCTACTGCTGTTTCCCACCAGTTTTAATAAGTTTTTAACATCTTCATTTAGTTGAAAAAATTATTTAAATTTATATTTATATCTACTTTTAAGCCATAAACTAGCAGTTTTCTTAACTAAGAAGTTTTCTTAGTCTCCATATATTTTGAATTTTTTGTTTTATTTCTATTATTGATTTTTAGCTTAATTTCATTGTGTTCTGAGACCAGAAACTGCGTAACTTCTAGAGTTAACAGAAAATGGAAAGGGATTTTAGGATTGAAGGGGGGAGATCAAGGGAAATAAATTGTCAAGATGTTTTATATATATATATATATATATATGTGTGTGTGTGTGTGTGTGTGTGTGTGTGTATTACCCATGATTAATATATTTATGATATACACAAACATATGCTACTAAAAGAGGGTGACTAAAATGTAAGATGAATTTTATGTCGAGAATGTGGTCTTATCTTGTGAATGTTTCACATGATCTTCAGAAGAATGTGTATTTTAATTTTGTTCTTGTCTGAAGTGAAATACAGGCATCAATTATATCCAGTTGATTGATGGTATTGTTGACTGCACTTCTGTTCATATTGACTTTCTGCCTGCTGGATCTTTCCATTTCTGATAATGGGTTTGATGTCTTCCGCTATAACAGTGGGTTTATATATTTCTCTTTGCAGCTTTATCAGTTTTCTTCTTTTGTATTTGGTTGCTCTGTTATTAGAAGCTCACAGCTAAAATTTATTATGAATTTTTGAAGAACTGACTTGCCTATCAGTATTTAATATCACTCTTTATATCTCCTGATAACTGTTCTTGGCCTGAAGTTTGTTCTTTGCAAAATTAATAGAGATTATCTTCCTTTCTTTTAGTCAATATTATCATAGGACAGAATCTGCTATTCATTTTCTTTTAATTCATACCTAGCATAACACATATAGTGGGATTCTTAAAAATTAGATAGACTTGTGTCTTTTGTATTCATTCAGTTTCTATGTTTGAATTGCTGCATTTAGACTATTGATTCTCAAAGTGATTGCTGATTATTGTTGAGTGAAAATTCACCATGTCTGTTTCTTTTTTTCTATTTATTACTCTATGCATTTAAAAAATTACTTACCTCTTCTATACTGCTTTCTCACAAGAGAGCTCTTTTCTTTTAATGTTTTATTTATTTTTTATTCAAATCTTTATTGGTACATTAAAAATACACATTATCATCACATTCAACATTGAGAATTTGTACCCATATATAGCATGACTTGATTCTCATGTATGACACTACTTTTCTTTTTTATAAAAATATATATTTATTAAAAATATTAGATCTATGATACACATTTAAGCCCAGTACACTTTCTTTCTTTTTTTTTTTTTTTTTTAGGTTTTTTGAGACAGGGTCTCACTTTTGTGGTTCAGGCTGACCCTGAGCTCGGTCTCAAACTCACATCACAGCAATCCTCCTGCCTCTGCCTCCCGAGTTTTGGGATTGCAGGCGAGAGCCACCACGCCTGGCACTGTGGTATGTGGTACTGGTTGCTGCTGGGTGTGAGTCTCCACGCCCAGTATGGTATGTAGTTACCGGGGAATTGAACCCGGGTCCTTCCGCTTGCAAGACAGTCACTGGAACCACTGAGCTAATTCCCCAGCCCCAGCCCAGTACACTTTCAAATAGTACCATTTCACAACAACCAAGTGGTCATAATTCTTTCCTTTTTCCAGGTGTGGTGGCTCATGCCTGTGCTCCCAGCCCTTGAGAGGTGGAGGCAAAAGGATTGTTGTGAGTTCGAGGCTTGCCTGAGCTTCATAGTGAGCTCAAGGCCAACCTGAACTACAAAGTGAGAGACTGTCTAAAAACTAAAGAAAAAAAAAAAAAAAACCTAAACAATAAAAAATGCCTTCTTTCCATCCTTTTGAAGCACTGAACCTTCCATTTAACTTTCAGGGTCCCCCTTAATGGTGAGAATCTGTTCCAAGACACTCCCACATAAGAAATCTCTTCAGTCTCAGACAGATGCAGTATATACAATGTGTTCTTTGCTCACATGCAAGTCTATGACAAAGTCTATCACAAATTAAATGAAGAAAGAAATTAAAAATAATTACTAATAAAATAGAGCAGTTATAACAATATATGCTTAGAAAGTTTTGTAAATGTGATGTCTTTCAAATATTTTATTTTACTACAGATATTAGGAAGCTCAGGATACAGTTATTTTGCTTTCCTTCTTGGATATTCAGATTGCCAGCATCTCTTGAGCTTTAGGGCCATTACTATTATTAAAACAAGGGATATTTGAACACAAACACGATGATTCCATGACAGTGAAGCTAATAATTAACAGAGCTACCATCTGACTAAAGGTCATGTAAGGATAGTTATATCCTCAATCATAAGTATACATTGGACAAAGCGATGATTTATTTCCTGGGTAGAACTGAGAAGAACAGTGCAATGTTTCCTCACATTACTCAAGTGACAAAAAATGTAAGGCTCATGAATACTTTATTTTTGGAACTTTCCATTTAATATTTTTGGACTGGGATCAACTGTAGGTAACTGAAACTACAGGGTAACCAGAGAGTAATGACCACATGTAAGAATAGATGTATGCAGACCCTAACAGGAGGAGCAGTGCCCTTGCTTCATAGGAGCAGGAGATACGGGAAACTTTCTCTCCAGGAAAAGCAAGTCCCCCCTTCCTGAGTTGTAGCGACCCTGACTAGAAGGCTTGCGCATCCACCCGCTCCAAATCTATTCCACATTTCGCTTCCCCTTGTCACCGAGGCAACAGAAGCCAGGATGAACCATGCCACCTGATTCTGGATGAGGAAAACACCCAAGGGATGAACAGGGCAGCGAGACTTTGTGACTGCCAACTCAAAGTTCCACAGGCCACTCAAACCCACCCGTTGTCTACTTCTGGCAGAGAGCAGAAGGCTGATCATGTTCCCCATCTATCACACAGGGCACAGGAGGCCTTGGCTGAGATGGTAGACAGTGGGGGGAAAGGGGCAGAAAGACCTCAGACAGACACAGGCTTTGAGCTAGACCTGGACCATCATGCTATTCTTGGAAAGAAACTACTCATTCTGTAGCATAGGAATCTTCTTTGATTCAATATTCTATATTTTATTTTTCTATTTTATATTATTTTCATCTTTCCTTCACTAGATTTGTCAGGGCTTTGGATATCCCTGCTTTAGCTTCTTTTATCTTTCCTCATTTCATCTTTTTCTCTTCATATTTTCATTTATTTTTGTGTTCTGTTTATTTATTTTTCTTGTCCATTCTTTCTTGCAGCTCTTCTCCATCTCTATTAATTTCCAGATCTCACTTTTCTCTCCTCCCTTCTCATAGACAGTTGATTAATTTTTCATTTTACTTTTAATTTTCATTTCCCCAGTCCTTCTATCTTTACTAATAGAACTACTAAAGTTCATGAATATTTAGATTGCTACTTAACTTTACATCAGTTTTTTCTCTCTACTATTAGTAAAGGTAAATTTCACCCATTTAATAGATCTTTACTATAGATAAATAGTAGGTTAATACTTGATTTTTCTCAGTGTTAATGCTATAATTGTACATCTGCTACATATATGGATAAGGCTGATATTTTATCAGTTCTTACAGTTATCAATATTCAATGTGTATTTGATGCTATGAATGATGCTGATTTCATTACTATAGCTAAGGTGATAGCTGTGGCTATTAACTGATTTTGTTAAGATGCCAATATCTGAATTGCCTTGTGGTCATCATCAATATCATTGCCGATTCTGGAAAAATTGTACTTGGCTAAAGACACCGCAAGGTCCCATCTCAGGAAAGGGGAGGAGGTCAAATTCTGGGACAGAGGCAAAGATTAATCATTAGCAAACCAGTGAAAAACAGGAAATAACTATAAAGTGCTGCATTTTAGAGACAAAGTTTTGCACTGTGTGTGGGTCTCAGTCTTTCAATGACCTTAGATTGAACTTTTCAGGTATTTCTTGGTTGCTTTCTCCCTTTATTAGGATGGAAAATGGCTACAAGAAAGAGGACATTGGTATTTTCTCTCTTCTGTGTATTGACTGGAACTGAGTATGTCCCTCCTTCCAGACTCCTTCTCAACAATACCAATTATAGTAGTCTGATTAACCAATTTTCCTTGGGGAAGACCTTGCGAAGAACAGAGCTTTCTGACACATTGCCCAAGTTGCCTTATCCCTTGACCCTGTTGGAAGGATGAGGGAATATGTCTTTAGTATTTACTGTGAGAATCTCATCAATATCCTGCAGAATATATGACAAAAGTGTGGGAACCCTTTGACTGGAATTCTCTGGAGTTTTTAACTTCCAGAATTATTTATACAGAGCCTCCAGCAATTCATCAACTCCTGTTTGCATTTTCCTCTCTGAGAATCAGTTCTCTCATGGCACGTGCTACTCCTGACTTTTTAAGTGTCTGCTTAGATGCATCATGGCTTGCTGTACTGGGGTTTTCTCTCCAATCATGGGCCAGTGGTTTACTTTCTGTCTCTTTTACTGATCCATGAACGGTTATTGATTTTTCAGTCTCTGGCTTTTTACTTATTTTTAGGTTGGAGTGGAAACTTCCCAACTCCTTACATGTAGTAATGAAAACTGCAAGTCCAAAGAGCTTAAAAAGATCATACAGAGAGGTAAAAATAATCAGGCTGGATGTACTAGAACAATATTGCTATTGTCACTACAAAGGATCTTCATCCCTTTCATCTTCTAGGTGAAGAAAGTGAGATTTGATGATGAACAAAAGTGGCTGCAGAACAACCAATATGACAAACACTGTGAATGCAACATCAAATCATCTATCACTTATTCTTTTAAAACTTTGAATACACTGTAGCTGTAATCAATGCCATTGATATATTTAAGATGCTTTGAGTCACAATTATTTAAGTAGATACTTCTTCAATGTGCAAAGTTTTAGATTTGTTTGGTTTAATCTGAGGTATTGTTCATTATACAGAATGGAGTGAATGGTGTTGTTTGCTTACTAGTAACC
>PVIR01044264.1:0-11300 GCA_004026965.1 Petromus typicus
CTCAGAATGCTGAGGGTGACAGAATGAAAGTACCTCGAACTGTCTAAACTTGGGACAGGAGAGCAGGGTCATCTGACTCCCAAATTTTCTCTTTTGAGAAGCAGTGATTGCTACATTGTTTTCCATTCCTAAAATCTTCCTAAATTCTAACACAACAAATAAGTTCTGCAGGATTTTAAAAATTATCGTGACTGTTGCCATATTCTAGGGAATGTTTTTCCTGAGTATTAAGATGAAAACCAAATATCCCCCCGTCTCTCTGACACAGAAAGAGGACATGGGCTTTGATGGCTCAGAGAGGATTCTTGTCCAAGAAGCCAGCGGGAACTGATGTTCTGGTTTCCCATAATACAAGCTCCAACCCTGGCTCACCCCAGAAAAGATCACCCCATTGTGTAATTGGATGCCCTGGCAGTCACAGAGGGAAAAACACTCGCCCTTCTAACAGTTCTTTGCTTAGAATCAAGACTCACCGACATGCATGGCCCATGCAGCTTAAGAGCGTGGAAAATTTGCAGAAGGCTCCAAACCCATAAAAACCAGTCTCAGAAGGAGGGCCCTGGAGGACACATTTTCTTAGGAAGGTCAGAGACAGTGGGATGTTTTTCCAGAAGCGCAATGATGTGGCAGTTTAACGATGGTTCTTGTGATGTGCTAAGACTGGCAGCTAGATGCTCCCTGCACTACAGGACAGGAAAGAGGAAACCGGTCGGTCAGCCATCATGAGGAACTGGTTTCTGTGGAGGAGCTGGAAAGCAGCTGGACATTTCCAGGGTGTGTCTATACAAATAGGCTTCCTCTCAAGGTGCTTCAAAACCTGACCATGAATAAGGTTAAAAGAAGCTTTTGGCACATGCCTCTAATCCCAGCATTGTGGGTGGCTGAGGCAGGAAGATTGCAAGTACAAAGCCAGTGTAGTCAATTCATCAAGACCTTGTCTTAAAAAATAAAAGAATTGGGCCAGGGATTTAGCTCAATGGCACCATGGCCGCCTGGCAAGCATAAGGTCCTGAGTTTGATCCCTAGTACCAAAAAAGAGCGACTATATTAAAAATAAATTTTAAAAGACTGGGCTGTAGTTCAGTGTGAAGGCCTTGAGTTCATTCTCCAGTACTACACACACACACACACACACACACACACACACACACACACACATTTTAGGAGGGGGAGAAGGCTGACCAGAGATTGAACCCAGAGCTCTGTGCATACAGCATGGGATTTACCAGTGAACCACACCAGAGGCACTAAAGTAACATCGTAGAAGTGATCTGACTTGTGAGAATTTTAGTTGGCCTAGAAAATGCTTAGGGTTCATTCCAGTTAATCAACAGGTGCTTCTTTGTTCTATCTCCTTCCTTCCTTCCCAACCACCACTTGTCTCCCTCTCGCCTTTCCTTTCTGCCTTCCTTCCTTCCCACCTTTCCTTTTCCTTTCTTCTTCTTTTAACTCACCTACCAGAGAAATGGAATTACAGGCATGAGCCACCATGCCTGGAAGCCAGAGAAATGGAAAGTACCAAGATCTTCCCCAAGGGATATGAACGTTCCCTTATCCTGTGAATCTCAGAATCACTATGCATGACAGAAACTATATTCTAAATCATTGTTAACACCCTTTAACCTCTAAATTACAGGAATATTTGACAATATTTGACATTTCAAACAATAGCTTTACCTACATAAGACATTGACTGGACTGGGAGAAAAGCTGAAGGTACAAATTACTATGATAATTAAAATATGCTTGGGGAAGAAGGAAAGTCACGTCTTCCACAGAACTTACTAAGAATAAGAAGCCCACAAGCTGGTGGAGCCCCCCTCGGCTCTGAAGTTAGCTCTCCTTCTCTTGAAATTTTTCTAACATCTCTCAATTTTTTGTTTGTTTGTTTGTTTGTTTTGTTTTTGAGACAGGGTCTCAAAAAACCTGAACCTACACAGCCAAGTTCAGGCTGACCCTGAACTCACTATGTAGCCCAGGCAAGCCTGGTACTCACAACAATCCTCTTGCCTCTGCCTCCAGAGTGCTGAGTTTACAGGCATGGGATTACAGCACTGTGGTGTGTGATACTGACTGCTGATAGATGTAGGTCATCACACCTGGCATTGTGGCATGTAGGTCCCAGGGATTGAACTCTGAACCTTATGCTTGCAAGGCAAGCACCCAAACCACTGAGCTAAATCCCTGGCCCAACACATCTCAAATTTATCAGTTCACTGGATGTCTTGGAGGACACTTATAACCCCAGCTACTTGAGGACTGTTAATTTTAAGCCAGCCTAGGCAATTTAGCAAGACTTGACTAAAAAAAAAAGCTACCAGGCCAGAGATTTATTTCAGTGGTTCTGGTGTCTGCCTGGCAAGCTCAAAGTCCCGAGTTGGTCACCATATATAATTCCAGGCATGATGACACACCTATAAGCCCAGCACTGATAACCACATCCCACAATGCCAAGCGTGGTGGCTCATGCCTGTAATTTCAGCACTCAGGAAGCAGAGTCAGGAGGATTGCTGTCAGTTCGAGGCTCACCTGGGCTACATAGTGAGCTCAGGAATAGCTTGAACTACAAAGTGATGCCCTGTCTCAAAAAAGAAAGAAAGAAATCTACCTCTGTGAGTGTATATATGCTTGTGCTCTTGAGTGTGTGCATGTGTGTGTGTGTGTGTGTGCACTCTACTTTATGAGGTGTCTAAACTCAGAACCCTCAACACTGAGTTATATCCCCTGGCCTTTATTTTGGTACAGAATCTTACTAAGTCACTAAATTACTCAATTTTTTTTTTTTTTTTTTTTTTTTGTCCAAGTGACCTGAAACTTGGGATCTTCCTGCTTCAGCTTCCCAGAGGGCTGGGATTACAAGGTTATGCTAGCACCATGTCCAGTTGCTTTCTGTTTTTGTTATTTTTGCGGTGTTGGGGATGGACGCCAAGGCTTTGTGCATGCTGAGTGCACTGTCCACCGCTCACCAACCCATGCTTGCTTTTTCATTTTGTAAAGAAATACTTCTGGTCCTAACATGATAAGTGATGTGTGAGAATCAAAGAAATTAAAACCATGAAGAGCTGATAGTAAGACCGAGGCTACCAGGCACGACGGCTGTGACCCCAGCACTCGGGGGGCAGAGGCAGGAGGACTGCTGTGAGTTCAAGGCTGAGGTGCGGGCCAGCCTGAACTACAAAGTCAGACCCTGTCTTAAAGCTTAAAAAAGAAAAACAAAGACAATGTGCTTTGAGAGCAGGAGATTTATATCATGTCAAAAGCTCAAAGTTGATTTAGGATAATAATTATTTTGGGTTTTTTTGCTTTGTTTCCTCTGGTTTTCTCTTGTTCAGCCAAAGCCAGCTTTATCATTTATGCCAGGCTACTGTTTATGACAGTCCCAACTTTCTAATGAAGATTCATAAGTTTTCACCCTTCCAATCCCTGCCAGATTCCATTTTCAATCACACCAAAGTTCACAGGGTGGGCTCGGCCCCTCCCAGAACTAGGAATGGCCTTTGGACTGCTGGGTCCCCAGCCCTTTTTATTTTTATTTTGACTAAATTGCTGGAACTGGACTTGAACTTTCAATCTTCTCTCCTCCCCCTCTGAGAGTACAGGGCTTATGGATATGCACCACCACACCTGGCTTTTCCTTGCACACCCGGGAGCTCCACTCTTCCTGGGAATAAGGTAAAACTGCTCTTCTATGCACATACATACACTGGCCTGGACATTCATTTGAGTTTGAGGAACCCACTTAAAACACCGGAAAGCAAATTACAAAAGCCCCTGGTGAGGCATTGTCAGTGAACTCTAAGGAGCGCAGGACTAGAGGGCCTGGCGGTCTTTTCTTTCTCTTGGACCCACAGCGCCATCTCTTGGCCTGCTGTTCTAATTCTTGATGCAGGAATATGAAGAGATTTTAGAGTGTAATAAAATTACATTGCACTGCTGTAACAATCACTGTGAAAGTGAATCTTTAGTTCAGCAACTCCTCTTGAGATTGGCTCCTGGACCTCACGCCAGTGAGATCCCCCACTCATGCTACTGAATTTAGTTTCTTAATCTTAAGACTACTAGCATCAGCCTTCTTCCATTAGTAGCTTTCTTTCCACATATTCCCCCCAAAAATGTTCCAAAATATTACACATATATATTCACTTTAACTCCTGCACACTCCTAACTTTGAGGCCCCTTCTGGGTTTTTTGTTTTTGTTTTGTTGGTGTGCTACAAATTGCAACCAATTCTGTATCTAAAAACTGATACCTAGCAAGTAACTACAAGGGTGGCCAAACAGTTCTGTTAAAGTTATACATTCTGAAACTATTCAGCAGGCCAGGTGAGCAGATGGTAAACAGAAAGGGAAAATAGGTAATTTGGGGAAAAACAAAACTGCCATTTTCCTAAAGCATACATCTGTTTAACTGTTTTATTTTTGAGTCACTGAGAATCAAACCCAGCACCCTACATGCTGCATGCTCTGATGTGCTCTCCCACTGAGCTGCACCTCAGGCCCACATATTAGCTGACTATTCCTTGTAGCTGGCACATAACACTAGGAATAAATGATTCTCTGAAGAGAAAATAAATTATAAAGGAGTACCAGGCCATAATGCAACTTCATTTCATAAATAGTAATATCAAATAGTAGTTTGAGTAGCTTGGTATTTCAATGTCTTGGCGTTTCTAGTCAATTAAGCATGTTTCTTTTTTTTTTTTTTTTTAAAGGTTTTTTGAGACAGGGTCTTGCTTTATGGTTCGGGCTGGCCCTGAGCTCAGCCTCAAACTCACATCACAGCAATCCTCCTGCCTCTGCCTCCTGAGTGCTGGGATTACAGGCGTGAGCCACCACGCCCGGCACTGTGGTATGTGGTACTGGTTGCTGCTGGGGTGAGTCTCCACACCCAGTATGGTATGTGGTTACCGGGGAATCGAACCCGGGCACTTGTGCTTCCAAGACAGGCGCCGGAACCACTGAGCTAAATCCCCGGCCCCCTTAAGCATGTTTCTTGATTAGCACAATTGTACTAAAAGCCGGCAACTCTTCCCCATCAGTCACCCTTCGCCATAACAAAAATACCTGAGATACTCAATTTAAATGGGAAAAAGGTTTATTCTGGCTCACAGTTTCAGAAACTTCAGTCCATGGTCACTCCCTGTGGGCCTGTGGCAGCACAGTCCTTGGCAGAGGAGGCTGCACACTCATGGAGGCTGGGAGAAAAGCTAGAGGAGAGGCCAGAATCACAACATTTCTTCAAGTGTATTCCTTCAATTTCCAAAGCTCCTTAGCCAGGGATTTAGCTCAAGTGGTACCGTACCTACCTTGAAATCACAAGGGCCCGAATTCAATCCCCAACACCACAAAAATAAATAAATAAAGACCAAAGCTCTTTTCTCTAGGCCTGTCTGCTAAAAGTCCACCATCTCCATCAATGCCATGTTCTGGAGACACAAGTCATCAACACATAGGTCTTTGGGGGATATTCCAGATCCAAACTAGAACCCACAGATACCCATACACTCTTTGTGGAATCAAAAAGGGCCTGAGAAGTAATCAGATATAGGAACTGAGAGCTGTAGGAAGAGTTATCTCCTTGCCCCTTCAGAGACACCATTTGTGGTCATGCCACCATGCCATCTCTCATTCCATGGCCTTCATTATGGCCCCCGACATAGACCTTGGAGTAGACCACTGCTCTGTGTGAACATGAGCCACTTAGGTGCTTGGCTTTAGTTTCCTCCTCTGTATGTCGAAGGAAGAACAAGACTTAGATAGCTGAAGTGGGATCGTGGCTTAAGTTCACGTGTTTGAAACCAACCTGTGCAACGTACAAAACAGACAATAACCGGAAGTTCAGAGGCTCCTGTAAATCCCAAATGAGCAGAAGCTCTGTCTATAAATCATCACAAGAAGGGCAGAAATACAGGAACCTGTTAACATTCATCTACTTTTTCATGCAGAGGCCCATACATTCATTCATCTACTGAATACTTCTTTAAAAATTCTATTAAACACTTGCTATGAGCACTTATTATAAAATAGGAAGATGAAAAACTTGAACCTCACCAACATTCAACCCCAGGGTAAGTCGGTGGAGAAGCACAGGACACCTTCTGAACCAATAACTTTATCTATTAATATATAATTTAAAATTTGCCTTTCACGGTAATGAGGCACCTTAGCTAGATGAAACCTGAATTAGCCAGTTCCTTGCCATCTCTGTCACAAAGAACTAGCTGTGTCTTTAGGTTTGGTGGACACTTCCTGATGGGCCATGGTGCACAGAGGAGATGTTAAGAGAGGGTTGGATTTGAGTGGGACCAGGAACCCCTGGGAAAGGATTTGAGCCCTGTTCTCAATCAGAATTCACTATTAACATATGCAAAAAAGGCTGGGACATTCATGATGGTGAAGCTGGGCAGAAAGGAAGTGGAAATTACAGTCACAAGGGCACTGAGTAAGCAGACCTAGTAGGGCTCAGCAGGTACAGGGGGTGGCTAATGGCAGTGACTCCAGACCTACAGGAGCAGCCCCTCCCAACCTCCACCCCACCTGACTCCAGTAGGGCCTGTTGCCTCCAAGGGATGAGAGACGTTCCACTGGGGAACTCTGTTGAAACTGAAAGGGCAGAACTCCACAGAGAAAGACATTTCCCTTTCTCCAAGATCTGGCAGCGTATACAGGGCCTCAAGGACAGCAGAGTGACCCAGCATGGCAAAACCCAAGGCTAATCACGCTGCCAGAAATTGACAAAATTTAGAGAACAGCCTCCTATTTTTTTTTATTTCTGGAGCAAGAGAAAAAGATACTCTCTGAATCCTTCTCCATGAGGCCTAGAAGCAGGCAGACCCGAGTTACTTCTGACTTCAACTTTATCTGGAGCTCGCCACCAAAGGCCCAGGAGCTTCGTGTGCAAACCTGCAGAGGATGACAGCGCCTCACTGGGCTCTGGTGCAAATGTCAGCAAAGTCACGCTGCCGAGTGGCGCGCACCCTATACCTTTCCCTATAGCCATTCCCCTCCCCTTTGCTGAAAATGAGGAAGTCGTTCCCATCACTGAAAGACTAGGGTGGAGCTGGGGATTGCATGTTTCTGTCCCCAGACTGCTGTGTGTACGGAACTGGTCTCATTTTGAAATTACAAGTGACTTCCTGCTGCTGATGAGAGTAGAATAAAAAGATGACAGCGTCTGTCTCCCAAAAGACATCTCTGTTCTATTGAATTAAATGATCTACATGTTGGGTTCTTCTTACAAGAGACAACAACCTCCATTGTTTCAACCACTTTTAGTTGGGTGCTCTAACATTTGTTAACAAATCATTCTAATACAAAAGTATATGCAGCCAGATATGGTGGCACAGACCTGTAATCTCAGTACTTCGGAGACTGAGGCAGGAGAATTTCTGTAAATTCAAGGCAAGCCTGGGCTATATAGCAAATTCAAGGCCTGCGGTTCTACATAGCAAGACCCTGTATCAAAAAAGACAAAAAAGTATTTGCAAAAGTCCCTATCAGATCTCAGTAATAACTGTCTAGATGATCACCGATAACTCCAGATGAACCACCTTTAGGTGGCCTGACAAATTTAATGAGACCTGAGTGGCACCTCTGTCCCCAGCCTGTACTCACTAGTCCCCAGGAACAACAGAACATACAGCAGGATCCTTGGATCACAGAGTGGTTATGTCAGTTTAACTCAAACCTTCACACACACACACACACACACACACACACACCCCAAGGGAAAGATCAAATCAGGCTTTTCAGGAAAGCAAAAGAGAACTGTATTTGACATTACAGAGGATTCTGGTAACTAATGACCGTGTTTTAAACCGAACACTAAAACAAAACCTCCTATGGGCTATGGGAAAAAATGAGAATTAAGTTGTGTCTTATACTGGTACAAATCCCCATTATGGAGTGGAATCATGATGCGTATATGTAATGTACCAATAGAGATTTAAAAAAAAAAAAAAAAAACCTCCTAGAGAATGTGTATCCTTGCTCACAGGACAGAAATGGAATGTTAGTTCAGCAATACTTCTAAAAATATAGTCTATCTGCCCGCACTTGTCTTGGGCTGCTCCTGGAGTCTGGCTAGTGGTGCCAAGAATTCCTGGAAAGGGGATGGATGTTTGCATTTCCCAATCCAGCACCCCATCACTGAGGTAACACCCGGTAATTCATACTAGGAATTAAGCAAACTCTAGCATCCTGAACAGTCTAGGAAGCCCTGTAGCTGAGAGCAACGCTGCATACCTGTAATCCCGTGACGCTGCACAGCTCCTGCCAGTGTGTGCAGTTCCAGTGTTGCCGCTTGGAGCTCGGAGCCGCCAGGCCAGGACAACGGCAGACGTGCTCAGGGGTTTTACAGGCAAAGTGTACAACTTTGTTTTAACTCCTACTGACCACCCTGGAATCTCTGCAAAGAGGCTAGTGCTCGGTTTTGCGGTTTTGCTGAAGCCAGGCTTTCAGGCCTACATTACAGAATGTTCTTGACCATAATGAGCGGAGTTACACTTAGTACCCACTCATTGGTCAGGCTCAGCAATTCTATTGGTTACAAGCTTACATGTCTCATTGGCTAGTACAGCACTCAGACTACAAATTCCATTGGTTAGATTGTGCACAGATTTCCACCTATCACAGAGAAGCAAGAATAACAATCCTTTTTTAACAAGGAAAGGGCTAAACTCATGAGCCAAATCTTCTGAGGCGCTAACCCACGAGGGGAGGGGGGTTGCCGGGGGACGGAGTTCCCCACAAGTTCAAACCCAGGTCAAGTTCAAGCCTTACCAGTGACTTATCACTGACCCTACCTCAAGGTAAGAAAGAAAAGGCCAAGGATTTAACTCAGTGGTTCTGGCGTCTGCCTGGCAAGCACTAGGTCCATAGTTCAAACCCGAACACCATATATCACACTACCTGGTATGGTGGCTCACACTTGTTGTAATCCCAGCACTGAGGAGGCAGAGGCAGGAGGATTGTTGTGAGTTCAAAGCTGACTCAGGGCCAGCCTGAACTACAAGAGCGAGACCCTGCCTCAAAAAAAAAAAAAAAAAGTTAGTTTGTAGAGCCTGGGATATAGCTCAAGTAATACTGCACCTGTCTTGGAATTACAAGGGCCTGAGTTTGATCCCAGGTACTGCCCCCCAAAAAAGTCAATTTGTAGCTGGGAGTGGTGGTACACATTTTGTAATCTCACCACACAGAAAGCAGAGGCAGGAGGACCAAGAGTTCAAAGCCAGCCTGGCCTACATAACAAGAATTTGTTTCTTAATAAATAAATAAACCTTAGGTCTAAAACCGGGGTAAGTGGGACCTTGCAGATGATGCAGAAAAAGCCATCTGTAAATATAGTCTTTTCCTATAGTCCACGGTATTTTCCTCTCCTCTGACAAATTCATTAGCATGGCCTTGCTTTTAAAACAATGAGAAAACCATTCACTTTTGTTTTGTTTTTCGGTTTTTTTTGTTTTGTTTTTTTTTTTTAGACAGGGTCTGGCTTTGAAGTTCAGGCTGGCCCTGAGCTCACTGTGCAGCCCAGGGTAGCCTAGAGTTCACAGCAGTCCTCCTGTCTCTGCTTCCCAAGTGCTGGAATTATAGGCATGAGTCACCATGCCTGGCACCGTGGTATGTAGTTACTAGGGATCGAACTAGGGACCTTGCATTTGCAAGGCAGGTGCTGGAACCAGTGAGCTAAATCTCAGTCCCTCACTTGTATTTTTGTGTTTTTTTTTCCATTTTCTCTGGCTATGAAACATAGCCCACACTATGTCACCCTTATACTATCCTATTGGGCACACTGTGGCCTTGAAGCACCACATGGAGAGAAGTCCTGCGAACAAACCTTCCATGGGCTCTGGCTCCCGGGCGCACGTCCCAGGTGGTGAGATCTGACTTCTATTTGCTGTCTTGAAATCTCCTACAAAATAGTTGGCTCTGTGGGGGTGGGATCTATTTGTTTCCTTTCTCTCTGTATCCTCAGGCAAGTTAAGAAGCAGTCAGTGATGAGGGTCACAAATGATTCATAAGGCCCTTTGGGGCCCTAAAGATCTAAATATTAAAACCATGACAGGGCCAGGGATTTAGCTCAGTGGTTCCGGCGCCTGTCTTGCAAGCGCAGGGGCCCGGGTTTGATCCCCAGAAACCACATACAATACTGGGCGAGGAGACTCACCCCAGCAGCAATCAGTACCACATACCACAGTGCCGGGCGTGGTGGCTCACGCCCGTAATCCCAGCACTCAGGAGGCAGAGGCAGGAGGATTGCTGTGATGTGAGTTTGAGGCTGAGCTCAGGGCCAGCATGAACCACAAAGCGAGACCCTGTCTCAAAAACAAAGCAAAACAAAACAAAAACAAACAAATAAAAAAATTCATGACAAGCACTGCCCTCATTCATGGCACATCTCAGCCCATGCACGATGAGTTCTCTCTGAAGACCCCAGAAATCATGATCAACACACAGTTCCTCTGTTTCACTGGTTACCTTTTGCTGGCCTTGGATTTAGATTCCAATTAGAATTTAAACTCCTCTAGGTATTAGAAAACATTGTGCTGGTAATTAATAGTCTTCAAATTTGGGGCCTAGGGTGTGGTTCCTTGGTAGAACATTCAGCTAGCATTCACAAGATCTTAGGTTTGATCCCTACCTTCAGCAAATAATAATTTTCAAATTTCTTCAAGTGAAAGCTCTTGGGAGGCAGAGGCAGGAGGATTGCTGTGATGTGAGTTTGAGGCTGAGCTCAGGGTCAGCATGAACCACAAAGTGAGACCCTGTCTCAAAAACAAAGCAAAACAAAACAAAAACAAACAAACAAGCTTGGGAGATGTTTTATCAGGGAGAGGAACACAAAGTGTTGTCTATGGTTATGGATCAGAAGAGGAGGACTGAGTTAAGCTCCAAATAGAGGGAAATGCAAATTGTGCTGTTTCACAAGTTTGGCCCAGGCCTGTCTCTGCCTGGAATACCCATCTTGAGTTCATGGGTTCTGGGTGAACTGCACAATCTCCACCTGCCACGTGATCCGACATGTAGGAGAACAGCTCTGCTTTAGTGTGTCATCAAATGGCCAGCGAAAGCAGAGTTCAATAACGTCTTAAAATAATATCCCTGGGATGAGGACATCACTCAGGGATACAGCATTTGCTCAGCATGTATCAGGCTCAGAGTTTGATCCCCACCACCACAATATATGGATTATCATAAACACAGACCCCTGGGTAGCCACCTTCCAAACAAGATGCAGAATGTTTCTGTCATTCTCTGCCAAATTTCCACATGTTCCTTATAAACTTATCCCTCACTGTGGGT
>PVIR01044265.1:0-11156 GCA_004026965.1 Petromus typicus
TTTTTTCCCATAGCCCTACCCACCCTACCACCCCCCCCATATACATAAAATTTGTTTCCTTACTTTTTTGTTACAATCTCAACATTGTCCCCTTTCACCTTATTTTACATTGAGCATTTTCTATTTCACAATATATAACATACAATGCTAGGACTCATTTACATCTTCATTTTCTCATACCAGAGAAAAGATGCGATATTGTTATTTTTTTTTGAGACAGGGTCTCACTTTGTGGTTCAGGCTGGCCCTGAGCTCAGCCTCAAACTCACATCACAGCAATCCTCCTGCCTCTGTCTCCCAAACGCTGGTATTACAGGTGTGAGCTACCACACCTGGCACTGTGGTATGTGGTTACTGGGGGGTCAAACCTGGGCAGTTGTGCTTGCAAGACAGGTGCCCAAACCACTGAGCTAAATCCCCGGCTACTCTCCTCTTAAATTTTTAATGTCCTATCACCAGGGCCTCTATTATCTGAAAGTTGTGGATTCTCTAAATATTTTTTTTTTAGGTTTTTTGAGACAGGGTCTCGCTTTGTGGTTTAGGCTGGCCCTGAGCTCAGCCTCCAACTCACATCACAATCCTCCCGCCTCTGCCTCCCGAGTGCTGGGATTATAGGCGTGAGCCACCACGCCTGGCACTGTGGTATGTGGTACTGGTTGCTGCTGGGTGTGGGTCTCCACACCCAGTATTGTTATGTGGTTACCGGGGAATCGAACCCCGGCCCATGCGCTTGCAAGACAGGCGCCGGAACCACTGAGCTAACTCCCCGGCCCCTCTCTAAATCTTTATATTCTCCTTTTCTTTACTTTCTTCTTTTTTTTTAAAGACAGGGTCTCACTTTGTAGTACAGGCTGACCCCGAGACTCACTATATAGTCTCGGTGAGCCTCAAACTCACAGCAATCCTTCCTGCCTCTGCCTCCCAAGTGCTGGGATTACAGTCGTGAGCCACCACTCCCAGCACTGTGGTATGTGGTACTGATTGCTGGAGTGCGTGAGTCACCATGCCCAAAATTGTTCTATGTGGTTACTGGGGATGAAACCTAGGAGCTTGTGTTTTCAAGGCAGGCTCCAGAACCACTAAGTTAAATCCCCAACCTCTACTTTCTTCTTCACTCCATATTGTATATCATGAAATGAACTTCTAAAATATTTTTTGAAACAGGGTCTTGCTACATAGTTCAGATAGTTCAGACTTGCTTTTAATTCACTATGTAGCACAGGCTGGCCTAAAGTCATAGTGATCCTTATGCCTCCACTTCTGGAGGTAAAATTAATTTCTAGAACAATTTTTTTTAACCAAAACAACCCCACTGTCCTTTATTTGGTATTTAAATCTCAACATATAGCAACTGATAATTTTAATATCTTTCCTAAAAATCCCTGAAAAATTTTTACCTCCGACACGGGCTGGGAGTTAACCTGCTGACCTTCTTGTCCAAAGAATATACTCAATTTGTTCCAGCTATGTTTCTGTTTGCATTCATTCTCTAACTTAAAGTAGTCCCTATTTCCCTCTCTCTTTCCAAATCCTACCCATTCTTCAAGGCCTAGTTTACTTCCTTCCCTACAGAAGTGTTCTTTCACTTATCTGTCAATGTTTTTGAATTACCCAAATCTACTTTCTTTTCAATTATGGTATGTCCTACTTACATGGGTCTCTAAGCATTATTATGGAATATTAGTGGTAGCCATATCTTTAGGATGAAAACCACATCTGGATATCATTTTATACTCTTTATTTGTCTAGCATAACTCTACTATTAAGCCCTTAATGAATACTAAATTGAAATGTAGGGGAGTGTGACCCACAATTAAGTTGTGTAACAGAGGAAAAAAAAAACAATCTGGCAATCAAGTGTAGACATCTGCAAACACCAAGACAAGACCAGTCAAATGTAAAGAAATCATTTACGTAGACATGTGCCAGAAATGGTAACACACATAGATGCAAGGGAGTGTGGCAGAAAATATTATAATCAGAAAGTTACTCTTCAAAATGTTTCAATTGAATACTACTTCATGAAATACAAATCAAATTTATTACAAAAGATATTTCCAATTGCCTACATACCTTGTATGTTTTCTTTTTTTAAACTGCAATAGCCTCAAATTGTGAATGTACTTCTCTATTTAGTTACCAAAAGTAAAAAGATAAAAATATCCCAGATTTAAATCCAAATCCACTCTTTTTGGCTGTGCAACCCTAAGCACGCTACTTAACCTCAGGAATCTCAGAATAGTCGTAAAAACCAAAGGACATAACATACGACAGTCCTTTAAAAGCTATAAACTGACATACAGTTCTTACAGTAATGATCAAAGGAAAGCAACTAGTGACAATATTTAGTCTCTTGCACTAACTGCTCTTCTTAAAGACCACACTTGCATAAACACTGCCCCCAGTTCGTCTCAGTGGCTTTCTGTTCTATGATACGCCTTTGAAAACTACACTCACCTCCCACTTTCCCTAATACTATTTCAATAACTATGATCTATACTTTCAGAAGTATGCATGTGAGTAAGGTGAAACAATGATTAGGCTTTTCCCCAATCAGAGCCTCTTTCATGCTTGGAATATCTCAATTAACGAGTTGATACAATGAAAAGTAACCAGCTGGAGTTCTTGTACTTTCTGATTCAAAACTTAGCACAAAGCTACAGTAATCAGGACTATGTATACTGGCATAAGAACAGAAATATAGGTCAGTGGAAAAGAATTAAACAAAATTCAAATTTATAATGTACTGACTTTCCTTAAATATCAAGTAAATTCTATAAGGAAAAGTCTTTACAAAAGGTGCTAGGATAATGAGTATACACAACCCCCCCCAGAGAAGTTTTATGCCTGTTTTAGACCACCTACAATATTTAACTCAAAGGGAATCAGAAACCAAAAATAAATGCTAAAAGTATAAAATTCTTAGGAGAAATATATAGACATAAACCTTGGCTTTTAATTAGCAAACGGTTTTTTAGATATGACACCAAACATGTAAGTAAAATCAACTAAAATGGATAAATCAGAGCTTATCAGAATTAAAAACTTTCGTGCTTCAAAGGTCACTATCAGGAAAGTAAATATAAAACAGACAGGTGTGGGTGGCCTACGTCTATAATCATTATTCAGAAGGCTCAGGTAGGAAGATCTTTAGTTTGAAGCTAGTCTTGGCAATTTACCAAGATCTGATCTCAAAATTAAAAAATTACAAGGGCTGGAGAAATAGCTAAATGGTACAGTACTCGCCTACCATGTGTGAGACACTAGGTTTAATCTCTGGCGATGTTTAAACAAAGAAGTAAGAGGGCTGGGGATGCAGCTCAGTAGTTCTGCACCTGCATGGCACACATAAGCATATGGTGCTGAGTTAGATCCCCTGTACTGCAAAAATAGAAAGAAAAGAAGACAGTATAACATCCACAGAATGAGAGAAAATAATTTGTAAATTATATATCTGGTACATAGGATTTATCTACAAAATATACAAAAAAACCCTTTTACAACTCAGCATTATAAAGGACTATACAAATAAAAATTGACAAAGAATCTAAAAATTTCTCCAAAGAAAATACATAAAGGGGCAATAACCAAGACACATAAGTAGAAATTGTAGCCAACAGCTCAGCACCCTTAATTCAGCTGATGGTATAAAAACATTTATAGAACTGCCAAGGCCTCTGCACAATGACAAGGGCCAGTTATGATATCCAACATGAGTCGAGACCAAGCATAATACATTCACCTACTTATAAAAAATACAAAGTTTACACAAATGATGTATAATTCTCTATACTTATGGGACTCCTCAGCACTGCTAAAACTGTCAGGACTCTGGCAATTTTTAGACATAGACTAAATGCACTCTGCATAAAGTGTGGCAAGAGTCTTCTTTGTGTAAGTGGCAGAACACTATGGCTTAGATCTGTATGTCCCCACAAAGCCTCATGCACTCATAGGAGGGACCTTTGGGAATGACTGGATCATGGATGTGTGACACAAGATCATGGAGGAGGGATAATGGATTAGTCTACCGATTGGCTGGTTTATCATAGTTTTGGTTGTAGATGATGGACTTCCTGAGGTAGGCTGGGTGTTGAACTGATTTTGAAAAAAAAAGGCAAAAAGACGGTAGGGTCACTGCCTGCTGCATGCCTGGCCATCAATACCTCTGTGATGCTCTCTGCCATATTGGCCTGTATTGGAGCCAGCCAACTATGCCAACCTCTGCAAACTGTGAGCTTAAAGTAAACTTTTCTTTCTTTCACAGTGGTTGTTGGTTATTTTGTGCTAGCAACAAGAAAGTATCTAACACACCACACCACTGTACTGCTTGAAGGACCTAGCTTCTAAAGCAGTTATTAGTGATTCAATCATTATGTTGATTTTCTTGCAGATTTCAAAAAAACCTTAAAATTAACCAAAGTAGGTATCTTTCCTAACATTGAAGGGTTTACTAAGCATGACTTCTACATTTGAAAATCAAAACCTTTTATTTGTATTTTGATTTATTTCAAGAAAGTCTTTATAGGAGTTAGTAATGGTATCATTTACTAAACTCAATAAAAAGGTCAATCTCCAAATTTCACTTCATTATACTTAAAGAGAACTATAGCTCAATTTTTATTTAAATAGCCAATTATGTAACTCCTTTCTCAGTCTGTTTCCATGCATGCTTATCATATTGGTTTAATCAAGGATAAATAATTACCTGTAGTGAGTTAAAGCAAAATTACACTATCTTGTGTACAGTATTAGAAAACAACTGCCAGATATGGTGGCACGTGCCTATAATCCCAGCACTCAGGAAGCTGAGGCAGGAGGGTCAGCACCATATAATTACAGTCAGTCAAAGGTACACAATGAGTGTAAGGCCAGCCTAATTACAGAGGGAGACCCTGTCTCAAAACACCGAATTAACCAATCAAAATATCTCAGGGAAAAGTTGAAGTTTACACTGCACAATAAATGTGGATTCCATTTACCAAAATAAGCCTTATATTCATTAAAACAAACCACACATACTTTGTTGTCAAATTTTAAGCAAAAGGCATATGAAATGTATAATTTACCAATTCAGTTGTTTGAATAAAAATGTTACAAAATAATATACGTTAGTTTTTTGAATAGATTAATGTCAGGGGCTAGGAATGGAGCTCAGTGGTGCTGCACGCCTGCCTCGCAAGGGCAAGGTCCTGAGCTCCAATCCTGGTGCTGAAAAAAAAAAAAAGCATGCCATGAAAACATATACTATTCTCAAAAACAAGCATTTTTTTTTTTGCTTAATTCAAACCGATTTCCACGTAAATCAATTCACCAAAAGTTAAACACTGATCAGAAGCAGCTTTAATATAAGAGTTTTAAATGACAAAAAGTCACACATTAAAGTCTAACCAAACAAAAAAGTTTGTTCTCGTTCAGTGAAACATTCTTTGATTACTGCAATCTATGTATTGTGTATTGACTCTCATGCAAAGAACCACATTAGATTCACCATAAACATATTAAACCTTATTAGAATTTTTCCTACACAAATAGTTAAGTAGCCATTTAGCAAGAATCACCTACAGAATTCTCACTTTCATTAATAGTTTCATGCTTTCAACATGAAAATAAGATCAGCAGAATCAGAAATCACATCAAATAATAAATTCTGCCTGCATTCAATGTTAGAAAAATTTCATTTTATTTGCCTTCTCACCTTTAATCCATAAGACTATTACTTAAACTCTAAAAACTTTCACCTTGTCCTGGTTTCTACACTGAGCTCATCTTGAAACAAAAATAAGTATCTTGAAATAGTAAAACAGCCATCTTCCAACTATTGCACCAGATGCAAGACACAGTACAAGGTAGAAACACATTTTTCATTTTTCCCTCTATATAATAATTTCCAGGCAATCATTTTTGTTTTCCCTAAGTAAAAGCTGACCTAGATCATAAAGGGAGAGAATGTTTTATATCTAACATCACTGCTTCAAATCACCCTTTGTTTTTAATCACAACCAATGACCACAATCATGTAAAACCATTAAAAAAACACTAAAATATTCCTGTACTTAAAAAAAATCAATTTTCTACATAACAACTGAATTATCAAATAGCAAATATTTGAGCTACACTACTATTCCATCAATAAAGAAACAATTCAAACACCGCTTTCACTAACAGATACTTGTAACTGTTACCCTGTAATTTCTCCATCTTATTATTAATGCATTACACTACCTTTAGCAACTCCACTCTATCAGTAAAAACATACTTACATCAACACTGTCTTCTACAGTCATTTAAGTCCAAATTATAATGACATTTTTATTCACTAATCTACAATTACATATCAGACAAACAGTGTAAATATTATCTTCTGTAATGGATACAAGTAAATAACAATGAGTAAGTACTTACCTACAGTTGGGAGGGGGATCCAAAGTAATTTCTGCAAGTTCCTTCTGAATTCTTCAAAATAAAGACAAATGAAGTTATGTCAAAATATCTTCACTCTTAATATTAATTCTTTATTAAAGTGCTGTATTTTTAACAGTAACATTTCCCTTGTGTATGTTTTTAATTTGATATACTGATACTGTGTAAAGCATCATATACAAAAACAGTAATAATTTCTGTCACAGATTTTAGGATGCACCTACAGAAAGTGCTGAGACTGTTCATGATCAGTGCATGCAGACTGTAGAAGTGACTTCATCAAACCACTTTTATAACTAACCAAAATTTCTATGTAAAATGAAAAGCTGATGATATTGAGTTAATCCAAGTACACTAATTAGTCCACTCAGTTGATGAAAAAAAGAATATCTGGATCTCATTCCAACATCTGAAACTACTACCAAAATAAATATGATATTAGCCAGGCATGGGGGCACATTCTTGTAATCCTAGGACTACGGAGGCTGAGGTAGGAGGATCCTTATGAGTTCAAGACCAGCCTGAACTGAGCTTGTCTCAAAAAAAAAAAAAAAAAAAAATATATATATATATATGAATGATATTCCTCCTGAAGGACTTCAGTCCTTCAAGTTGATGCCATCTTTTCTGCTAGAATTATCTTAAATATTGCAAAAATAATTATTTTAATGTCATTGTATGACTTTATACAGAGAAAGAAAAAAAAAACTATGTTCTATGAATTGGAGTTTATTGTGTGTACTTCTTGAAGTGCTGAGGAAGGAACCGAGGGCACATACATGTTAAGGTATTTAAAATCTGTGGCAGAAATTATTACTGTTTTTGTATATGATGCTTTACACAGGTACTATTGTTGAGTTATTTTCTACTTTGATTTTTAACTGCATCTAACACCCTATGCACACAAAGGATGAGAATGCAACATGATTTTCTAAGACTACACTTAAACTGTTATTCATGTCTTAGTAAGTTTTGTTAAATCAAATATCCACACACAAAAATTCTCTATGAAGTTTGCATGAAGCCTTGGATTTGATACTCAAAACAAAAAACAAATTCTCATAAATACTGTTTTGCCTTTGCTTGGCTTTTTAAACATGAGATTATTAACAGCTGGAAGCTTGTTGCCTGATAATTACTGTGAACAGTAAAAAATATGAAAAAATTTTATGCTAAACAATTTCATTCTGTATCTTTTTTAATTCAAATTTTTATTGGGACATTATATATATACATCGTGACTGCATTCAACATTGAGAATTTGTACCAGAATATGACACAACTTAAATCTCAGTTTTTCTCATTCCCCTACCCACCCTATAACCCCCCACTCCCTATATACATAAGCTTTGTTTCCCTTTTTTAACCATCACATTATTTCACTCCTTGTTACTTACCCCTACACTGTATTTCCTTTTAAATATTTTCTATTTCACAATATCTGCTATATATAACTCATTTACATCATTTTCTCATACCAGAGAAAAGATATATTTATACATCTGTGACTTATTTATTTCACCTGTAAGAATATCCTGACGATATATCCATTTAAGTATAAATGACTCAATCTTATCATTTTTATGGCAGAATAAGACTCCATTCTATAAAAGAACCCCATCTTCTTTATCCAGTCTCCAGTTGATGGACATTTGGGTTGTTTCCAAGATTTAGCAATCACAAACTGAGCTGCTATAAATATGGGTGAATATAAGTCTCTGTGATTTGAGTCTTTTAATTCTTCTGTGTATATACCTAGCAAAGGAATAGCAGGGTCAAATGGGACCTCCAATCCTAGCTTTTTGAGGAATCTCCACAGAGGTTGTACAAGTCTATACTCCCACCAACAGTGGAGAAGGGTTCCTTTTTCTCTGCAAGTCTCCCCAACAGTTGTTACTGTCTAATTCTGAGACAGCAGCCATTCTTTGTGGAGTGAGATGAAATCTCAGTGTTATTTTAATCTGTATCTCTTGAATGACCAGTGATGTTAACCATTTCTTCATATGTTTTTTAGTTGCTTTTACTTCTTCTTCTGAAAAGTGTCTGTTCATTTCAGATGTCCATTTTTGAACTGGGTCTTTCAATTTGGGTGGGCTAATTTTTTAAAGCTCCTTATATATTCTATTCCTTGGTCTGAAAAACAGATGGTAAATATTCTTTCCCATATTGTTGGCTGCCTTTTCACTCTGCTGGTGGTTTCCTTTGCTGGGTAGAAGCTTTTTAATAAGATGAGAACTCATTTGTTGATTTCTTCTGCCAGTTCTTCTGCTATAGAAGTTTTGTTCATGAAATCTTTCCCTAAGCCAGCATCTTCAAGTTTTACCTAACTTGTTTTGCCGTAGATTTAGTGTATCTATTGTAATACTCAGTTCTTTAATCCCCTTTGATTTTAGCTTGGTACACGGTGAAAGAGATAAGTCTCACTTTAGTCTTTGGCAGGTGAAAGCTCAGTTTTTCCAGCACCATTTGTTAAAAAGGTTATCTTTCCTCCATTGAGGGTTTTTGGCTCCTTTGTCAAAGATGAGGTGATTCAGTGTATCTGGAGTTGTTTCTGGATCTTCTAATCTACTCCACTGATCTTCAGGTCTGTTACTGTGCCAGGACCATGCAGTTTTTATCACAGTGGCTCTGTACTATAGTTTCAAGTTGGGGATTGTAATATCCCCTCCATATTCTTGTTATTTAGAATTGCTTTTCTTATTCTAGGTCTTTTGTGATTCCAGATGAATTTTTGGATTATTTTTTCTAAATCTGTGAAATATGCTGTTGGGATTTCATTTGGGATTGTGTTGAGTCCATATAGTAGTTGAAAGAGTATAGCCATTTTGACCATATTGGTTCTTCCTACCCAGGAGCAAGGGATGTCTTTCCATTTTCTGATTTCTTCTTCTATCATTTTCAGAGTGCTGTCGTTTTCAGAGTAGAAATGTTTCACTTGCTTTTTAGACTGATTCCTAGATATTTCATTTTTTGGATCCTATTGTGAAAGGGATTGACTCCACAATTTCTCTCTTGGTGGGTCTGTCGTTTGTGTATACAAAGGCTATTGATTTTTGAGCACTGACCTTGTATCCAGCTCTGCTACTAAATTTGGTGATTAAGTCTAGCAGTTTACTGGTTGAGGTTTTAGGACACTCTATGTAGAGTACCATGTCATCAGCAAATAATGACAGTTTAACTTCTTTCTTTTCTATTTTTATTCCTTTTATTTCTTTCTCTTGCCTAATTGCTGTGGCTAATATTTCCAGCACTATATTGAACAAGAGTAGTAAGAGTCTTGTTCTTGTCTTTTTCTTGGTCTTAGTGTGAAAGGTTTCAGTTTTTGACCATTTGGTATGATGCTGGCTGTTGGTTTCTCATAAATAACTTTTATTAATTTGAGACAGACTCTATCTATTCCGATTTTCTGTGGGGTTTGATCATGAATGGGTGTTGTATTTTGTCAAATGCTTTTTCTGCATCTATTGAGATGACCATATGGTTTTTGTCCTTGAGGCTATTAATACAGTATATTACAATTATTGATTTATGTATGTTGAACCATCTTTGCATCCCTAGGATGAGTCCAACTTGGTCAGGGTGTATGATCTTTTCGATGATTTTCTGTATTCTGTTTGCCAGTATTTTATTGAGGATTTTTGCATCAATTTTCATTAGGGATATTGGCCTGTAGGTCTCTTTTTTGGTTGGGTCTTTCTTTGCTTTTGCAATAAACATAATTGTTGCTTCCAGAAATGAATTTGGGAGTACTGCTTCCCTTTCAATTTCTTTAAAAAGTTTGAGAAGTAGCAGCACTAACTCTTCTTTAAAAGTTTTGTAGAACTCAGCAGTAAAGCCATCAAAAGCAGGGTTTTTCTTTGTTGGTAGGTTTTTTTTTTTAAATTACATTTTCAATTTCACAGATTGATATTGGGGTGTTTAACATTTCTGTATCTTCTTCATTCAACTTTGGAAGTTCATATGTGTCTAGACGTCTATCCATTTCTTTTATGTTTTCCATTTTATTGAAGTACACATTTCCAAAGCAGATATTTATTATCCTCTGCTTCAGTGGTAATTTCCCAGTTTTCATTCCTAATAGAATGGATGTGAGCCTTTCCTTCCTAAGTTTCTGTCTATTTTACCCTTTTGAGGAACCAACTCTTCAATTCATTGATTTTTTGTATTGTCCTCTTAGTCTCCATTGCATTAATTTCTGTTCTGATCCTTATAATTTCTTGCCTAGTACTAGCTTTGAACTGGTTTCCCTCCTCCTTTTCTAGTAGCTTGCAGCATTAGATTAGGTTCAGCATTAGACTGTTTATTTGAGATTGCTCTGTTTTCTGGGTGTTGGTGTTCACTGCTATGAATTTTCCTTATAAAACTGCTTTCATCTTGTCCCATAAATTCCTATATGTTGTGCTGGGGTTATAGTTTAATTATAAAAACTGTTTAATTTCATTTGTGACCAACTGGTTGGTTAGCAGAGTGTTGTTCAATTTTCATGTGTTTTTTTTTTTTTTTTTTTTTTTTAGGTTTTTGGAGACAGGGTCTTGCTTTGTGGTTCAGGCTGGCCCTGAGCTCAGCCTCAAACTCACATCATAATCCTCCTGCCTCTGCCTCCCGAGTGCTGGGATTACAGGCGTGAGCCACCACGCCCGGCACTGTGGATGTGGTACTGGTTGCTGCTGGGTGTGGGTCTCCACACCCAGTATTGTTATGTGGTTACCGGGGAATCGAACCCGGGTCCTTGC